>JASDQU010737959.1:287678-316415 GCA_032191745.1 Picea mariana
GCTATATTGATGTTTGGTTCTTAACATGGATAGTCATCCTACAAGAATTTGACTTGGATCTTGTTTCAGAAAAATCTATAAAGTCCTTGGTCTTTGCTAAACTAATTTCAGAACTTTTAGTCGAAAGTGGTAACAATTTTCCCAAAGAGTCACTGATCAATAGGGATCTTTTCCTTATTGCATCTTCGGACCCTTGGTATGGAGATATACTTGTGTATATTCAGACTTTGAAGTGCCCTTCCTCTTCTTCTCACGATGAGCATCGACGAATAAGGCATAAAGCGCATAACTATCTTATCATCGATGATACTTTATATCATCGAGAAGTTGATTGCATCCTCCATCGTTGTCTCACTCACAAAGAGGCAGAGCTTGTGTTGAATGTCTGTCACATTGGAGCATGTGGCGGTCACTTGTCTGGGTTGGAAACAACCTAGAAAATTCTCTGTGTTGGATATTTATGGCCCTCATTGATCAAATATTGTGTAGAGGCAGTCAAGAAGTGTCAATCGTGCTAGATCTTCTCTCGGAAGATGTTGGCACACCCTGATCCCATGTTTCTAGTTATTGTTGTTGGTCCATTCACCAAGTGGGGGACTAATTTCACTACATACCACCCAACTTCATCTAGGGGGTATCATTATATCATCATGGCGATAGACTACTTCACTAAGTGGGTCGAGGCCATGACAACATTTAGCAATGATGGAGAAACGACTGCACTTTTCGTTTTTAACCAGATTGTAGCCAGGTTCTGTATTACGAAGGAGATTGTCACAGCCCATAGCAATCACTTTTAGAATAAGATGATGCTCGAGTTAACATCAAAACTGGGGTTTAAGCAAGAACATTCACCACCCTACTATCTGCAGGCGAATGATCAAGTGGAGGCTGTTAAAAAGTCTCTTAAGACTATTCTCTAATGGACAATCAATTCAGCCAAGTCGAATTGGCATTTGATGGTGTACTCGACACTTTGGGCTTATCGAACCTCAGTCAATACTGCTACCGATTTTTCTCCTTTCCAACTCATTTATAGGCTGGAGGAAGTCTTGCCCATAGAGTGCCAAATTCCCTCTCTTAAGTTGGCAATGGAACTATTGCCCGACACTACTCCACTTGAAGAGTGTCTTCTATATCTCGAGCAGCATCGAGATGCATCCTTGGCCAACGAGGCTCATAAAAAATGTGTCAAGTGTTAGTATCATCAGTCCATATGCCCTAGAGTTTTCTCCAAAGGAGATCTTGTCCTGGTCTATGACCAAGATAAATACCCCTTGGGGGCAGACAAATTCAAACCCATGTGGTTCAGATCATTCATCGTTAAGAAATTTTTAGAAAATGGTGCCTATCAACTGGTTGATTTCGATGGTAATGCTCTTTCTGAGCCTAGAAATGGGCTCTATCTTAAGAAGTATTACGCTTAGGTTGGTCACCTGGGCGTGACTTCTTGTATATAATGTATAGCTTTATTTATACATTTTTTTCTTTTTGTTCTATAGACGTGTAGTTTATTGTGGTTCTTTTCACTATGGTAGATGTCAAGTGTATCTGAGGTCTATGTTGGGTTCACAGACAGTGCTAGCCGACACACTCGGAGGATTGCTTCCACAGCTTGGGTGATCTTCACCCCCTTTGATTAGTTGATGTCTTATGGAAGCATTTGTCTGGGTGAAGCAACCAATAATGTTGTCGAGTACAGTGTCGTAATAGAGTTACTGTGTGATGCCTTGTCACATGGTATTTCTCACCTCCGGGTTTATCTAAATACTCAACTGGTCATGTCTCAGTTAAATGGAGTGTACCGTGTCCATGATCCCACCCTTCACCGAAAATTTCTTAGGGTACGTCTCTTAGAACACTATTTTGATTATATTACTTATATTCATGTTCTTAGTAGATCTAATCAACTAACTGATACATTGGCTAATCATGTATTAGATTGGCATGTTGCTCACACATAAAAGTAAAAGCACAAACATACACGCATATGTAAACACATTTGTACAAAATATTTTAACCATAAGGAAAAAAGATGTATATATATAATAATATGTTCGAAAAATAATGTCATAAGTACAAAAGTGGGCTATAAAGCATCAAATAGAGTCGGTATACATCATTGGGCTCAAGCCCTCACTACCTAAGAGAGTACAAAAAGATTGCCCTCGACACATATGTGGTCAAGTGCTAGCTATGGCCTAGGCTTGTTGGCCTCAGTATAATGAACTACGACGTTTGCAAGATGCTGGAACAACTGAACCCAAGTCCTGGGTACCCCTACAACATGCAGTTGCATGGTCGGGGGTAGGTCCTCAATCTCTGCCATTGACATTGGATGAGTGAGAGCTTTCAGGTTCCTCTCCACTCGTTGCAATACTCTCTCAGCCTCTCTGAATGGTGGCCCTCCCACGACTACTGGTCCTCCTACTATTGTTGGTCAGACATCCTCTCGAGGACGACGCCTGGTCCTGGCGAAGCCAACTGGTCATACTAGTCCCACGCCTGTATATAACAGGCTATTGAGTTAGTACTTTGACGTTACTATAAAAAGGATAATATTTAAAAAAATTAAAATAAAATAACTTTAAAATATGAAGTAATGTGTACCTATCTCTCCACGCTCCTCGCTAGGGGGCATAGGCATATCAGGATCCCTTAAGAAACTGATCCATGCATAGGGGTAGTCTTCGATCGCAAGAATTTTATGGGCCCACCAGTGAAAGAATTTGTCATCGAAGGCTTCATGCACTCTCCTTGCACTCTGTCAAGGCAACAAAGCGGCCCACCTACACAATGTTGGAAAGGAGGCAATATGGCCTTGTACTGTCTCTCACAGGATAAGGCTTGGCACTCTCTCAAAAAAGAAAGCGCACAACACGGTCCCAAAACCAAAGTTCTTGTTTGTTCTTCTTTAGTAATCGGTCAGTTGTTTTTTCATACATGTGAACATCGTGGTGCTCTAGTCAAATATGGTGGCATGTAGACACTGAGCTTCACAATGCATCTATGCACGCGAAGATTGATGAAGTGTTGTGGATCCCGTGATCCGCCCAATCATGTAAAGTACTATCTGCAGGTTGAGGCTTGTGATCTTATAAATTGACACTTGAGATCCTACTTTCCCAGTTCCATCCTCGCAGTACATGCCAATATAATCCTCTATGTTGTGCAATCCTGGAGGAAAATTCCTCAAGTTAACCAGTTCCCCCCTCCTAGAGAGGCTGGTCAAAAAATATATATCCTCAGTAGTCGGAGTCAATGATTGGCCCTCTAGCATGAAGGCCTCTCCGTCCAGGTGCCAATACTTTATCAAATGATTCAGTAACCTGGGTTGTGCCCTCATGAATGGCCATTGAAAGAACTTCCACATACCACACTGCTTGAGCATGAAAATGGCCCCTGGATCCTCCTCGACCAAGATGTCTAACTCCTCATGTTCTCTCTCTCACCAGTGAACATACATCCTATTGCATAAAAAGTTTTTGAGGTTAGTCCCTTGTTTCATTTTTTGAAAGCTTAAAGAGATGTATGTGGGTTGTCTTTAAGACAATCGCATATATACGTGTCCTAAGTTTTACTTTTCCCGCGTATATACGCGTGATGAGCGTGGACATCCCACATACACGCAGACTCAACCTTTTTCCTAGGGAACACACCCTCTAAACAATTAAATAAGCAATAAAAGATGAATTGAAATGATGGGAGAGGTCATTTGTACTTACTTGGTTCAGTTTTGAAGATCTTTCGTCCACTGTAGCTCCTTGAATCCACGTTTTAAAGAATATGGTTTTTTGGCTTTTTGGTTATTTTCCAATTTGCAATGGTTAAAACAAGTTGTATACCCCTATTTATAGACTTTTTTTGGTCTTTTTTCCCTAGTTTGGTCCTTTTTTTCCCCTATTCTTGGCTTGGTGGGTGCTTGAGTTTCTTTTTGGTGGATCTTTGGGTCATTCCTATGAAATTTTTCTTTTGGTTTGGTATTTTTATGAGATGGGTTACACTCACATCATCCCATAGTGAAGTTGTTTTTTTCAACACTTGCAGGTAGATTAGTTTCTCATCACCTTGCATCTTGCATTTTGTTGACTTTTTCCACTTTGCCATATGATCGATCCCACCAAAGTGCGACACAAAACCTTCTATGCTGCTTTAGAAGTGTTGTAATTAGGTGGTAGAGCCTCCCTCTACATGGATGCCCTAGGTAGTTCCTTTGCTGCATTTTGGCATCCATGCTGTGAGTTTTTCCATAGGCTTGGGAGTCCTTTTAGTCCCGCCATAACTATGTTTTGAAGCCTCATTCTTCTTCATCTTTTTCTGGACTATACCCGAGGGACTCCCAAAGAGCATGATTTGTTGTCTTTCAAGCTCATTAAAACTTTGAAAGCAATATCTAACAAAAAATTATTTATTCTTTTCGGTCATGTTCAGATTACTTAAGAAAAGAAGCCCCCCTAGAGTCTTCCTTAAGCCCTTTTCCGACTCTCTAAAATTGAAAAGATTGTTGAGCGATCTTGTTGCCCTTCACGCTCGTCAAACTAAAATTTGAAGGCACATCTGTCCGAAAATAATTTACCCCTTTTTTGGTCCGGATGGTTAATTTACAAATAAAGGTATGCCCTAAGAGCTTCGATTCACTAGGAGAGTATTCTCGGGCGTAAGTTTAACCCTTTTTCGGGCCCGAGGGACTGAATTTGCGAAAAAGGGCCATTCTCCCTGGTTTTGGTTTATCTCTTTTTTGGGCCTTGGAGATTATCTACGGAAAAGGAACCCTCTCGGAGTCCATAGTTAAGCTCTTTTCAGACTCCTTAAAATTGAAAAGATAGTTGAATGATCTTGTCTTTGTCACACTCGTTAAAATGGTTTTGAAGAGATGTCCTTTCGGTATAAGTTTAACCCTTTTTCCTGACCAACTAGACTAATTACAAAAAATGAATACTTTGGAGTCTTCTTTTAGTGTTTTTCAAACTCTCTAAACATGAAAAACCACCAAGCTTACCTTCTCTGGGCTCATAAAAATTCACATGGAAGGAGTCTTGTTGTGTAGTGTTGTAATCACATTGCATGTCTCATCCTTGCATCTTTGGCTTGATGTCGACTTCATGTTGCTATTACTGAACCTATAGACCATTCCTTAGGTGCAAGCCTTGTAGCACTTTTTTTCCTTGCGATCTGACACCTTGACCCATGGAGGAATTTTCCTGAGTGTTCTTATCCTACACATGTCTCCTTGCACTGAGCATCAGTATGTTCCATGCGCTTGGAACTAGTTTGTTTTCCCATGACACATGTTCCTCCTTTGTAACGTAGCATTCTTTTATTCTTTTTCAAGCTCATTAAAATTTTGAAAAAGACAAAAAAAATCAAATATTCCAAAAAGAGGGGACGAGATATACATTCTCTTTTATCAGCATCAAGATAGTCGCCCTTGGACAAAGCACATCCTTTCATTTGTTCTGCAAGCATTGGGATTTAATATGACCTTAGGAAGTTGTTCTCGTTACATAGAGTTGTGTCCTTCTCCATTTGGTTACTCTTCCAAACATATGGAGAGTTTGTGGTGCCTCCTTTGTTACAGACTTATGTCAATAATATGCTTCCTGAGTCTCATCATTTTGTTGTGCTTTTGTCCAAGGGAAGTTTTATCCAACATGAGTCGGCCATTCTACAGTTGATCTTTTGACTTTCACGAGTCGACCATTCCGAGAGTCTAGTCAAGTTCGGATTCAAAAGCAATGAAGTTTTGTGCCTGATGATTAAGGTCCCCCAGTCTTTCCCTGACGACATGTTGAAGACCTTAGAGTAGTGAGTCTTACACTCCTATTGTACTCCTACCTGTGTTTTGAAGATCTTGAAGTTGTTGCTCAAGCTATGAAGTTATCATATCCAGCCACGGGCATTGATGCTTCCTAAGGATGCATATCACATTGTACGTGTATATCTTCAGATGATTTTGAGATGTAGATCCATTGTGTATTGTTTGCGGCTACACTTTATATAGACATTCATATTTGTCTCATAGTCACGGTTATTTTATATGACATGGATCTGCAGTGTACTTGATTGACATCCATGCTTAGTTTATCCCAAGCATGGGTATGCTCGCCTCGAAGAGATTATCAATATTTTACAGATGAAACGCTCACTAACACTCGTCTCAGGCTCACTCAACTCCATGCCTTCCCACTGTGTAAATATATTGTAATGTATTTCGGCCATTGGTTTCTCTTCTGACCTCACACATTAGGGGGAATTTGTTATAGTAAAAAATTGCCACTTTTATGCATCAAATACATTGGCCCATCCATTTGCATACTTTTCCAAACATACTACTAAGGTTTCCTTCTAAAAAATCATTTTTTGGATAATGTACGTGCCCTGCTGCACTAATAGCCTACGTACACACGCGAGCTACATGCTAGTTAGGCCACGTACATATGCTTGTTGCATACTATTTAGCCCGCGTTTACCTCCAAAAGTTTCAAAAAATATAAAATTGCACGTATTTCGACGAAGTTTACGAGCTATGGAGGGTTTCCTAACCATTTTACCCCTTGTAGACCATCCCCAAACCGAATAACCATCTTTTTATCATCTAAAAAGAGGTCTTGGGGAGTCATTTAGATATATGGACAAGAGAATAAGAAAGAATTGCCAAAATCCTTTCCCTCTCGTTGCCCAAGTTTTGCATCTTGCTCTGAGTTTTAGCCTCAACTTTCCCCTCCAACCATTCTCCCTATGCAACCCTTCCTTATTCCCTTGATGGTATGTTGGTTGTGAGAATTCTATGTGGGATTGATGCACTTAGAGACATGACATAGGAGCCCGAACTTGGTTCATAGAGCGGTGTTCACAAGCAAAGGTTGTAACCTTTCATCTTGAATTTGAATAAAAGAGATTATATTTCCAACACCCTATGTGTACATGTTCTTGTTAATTTGAGCATTTGTATCTATATTTAGGCTGTTAAGTGATTAGTAGAGATTGTATATGTTGTTGCATTGTATTCTTAACCCCTTGCAGGTCAGCTTTGGGAGGAGATCTATGATCTAGGAGGCAACAACAAGTGGAAGAGGTCTACATCAACCATAAGGATTCATGATGCACTCATTAACCTTTTCTTCTCTCTTTATCTTATCACTTAGTCAAGATTGTTTTGGGGTAGATTAGAGACAAGTCAATTTTTTAAGGGAGTTATTGCTCTGCCTATTCCTTAGACCCGGTTTAGGGGGAATTTCCCCATAGCAAGCATGATGTTATTGGTAGCACCACTATCAATCAAACAATTGTGTAATACAACATCATGATTCTCTATGGTTATATAGAATGGTGGAACTTTCCCTCTTGGTTTAGCTGATGAATAACTTTGTTGTTGTTTAGAATGTATAACTACAACTTCCATGTTTGTTTCTGAATCATGAAGTATTCTCAACAATTTTTCTCTCTGATGTGGTATCTTGACTCACTCCATAAAAGGAAAAGTAATTATGAGTTTGGAAAAATCATCAATCGCATTATAGATCATTTCTTTTTGAGTCTTAGCCCGGTTAACAACAACTCGCTGCTTTGTTGTCTTTGCTTGATTTGCTTTAGTCTTTTATTTTTCTGGAGCTTCTTTCGTTTTGAACTTGTTAACTTGTGTTCTTGTTTGGATAACATTTTCCTGTAAGATGTCAGATTCGTTTTTCTCATTGAAGATGTAGAAAGATGATTCTCGTTCATCAGTCTGTACTGATTCTAAATTTTCTTCTTGGATGATGTTTGGTTCTTGTTCAAAATTTTCAAAATTTTCTTCCTCAACAAATTCTTCCAATATAAGAGCATTTGGATTTGGCATGTGGGGTGCTCTTTCCCTTTGTTCTTCATTTATGTTATTATTTCTTACACTTTGTTCTTGATTAGGGATTCTTCTCTATTCCTGATTAGGAACTCTTGGATTTTGATCAACTAGAATGAAGTTTTTAGCTCTCCTTAATCTGGTTAGCTCAATTTGCATTTGTCGAATAGTCTATTCATTTGAGTTATTTCCAATCTTTGCTTTGTTTCTTGGGTAATAGCTGGATCATTTCTCACATTTGGGACAATCCCTTGAAAAGCTCCTCCTCCAATTCCTCGTTTTTCAACATTTCTTGAAGCCGATGCTCCTTGATTTGCTATAGAAAGGTTATCCATGTGCCTTTGAAATTTTCATGGATAAGCTCTGGATCAACATTTGTTTCTATCATAATTTCTTCCATTTATGTTGCTTTGGTTATAACACCGTCTAACTCTTCTATTTGAGCAACTCTGATAGCATATTTCACATTAGTTGGCATGGCATTCTTATAACATCCGAGTATAACTGGATCATTTGGTCTTTGTGCCTTTGGAATTTGATTTAGGATTTTGAAAAATCGCAAATTGAAATCTCTGATTCTTTCTCCCTTTCTCAAATGAAGTTGGGTAAATTGTGTGAGCAATGTATGATGCAATTGGAGGTGCATACATGGTCATAAACATTGCTTCCAAATCATCAAATGATGAAATTGACGAGGCAGGAAGAGACATGTACCATTCATAGGTCGGGCCTATGAACATTTGTAGAAAATTCTTATAATTACATCATCGTGGTCTATTAAATGTATTTCACACATAGCCAACAATTGGTCCATGTGTCTCTTTGGGTCCATTAATTTGTCTCCTGAAAATATTGGTAAGACTCCTTGTGGAAGAATAGGTAATTGATGTTGTTCTCCATGAAGATTTAATGGGCTATTTCCAACCCTTCTTCATGGTATTCTATTTCTATCATTTCTTTCTTCTCTGTTAATCTCAAGAACATCATTTATTTCCTCTCTATCGCCCATTGCTTGAGTTTCTTTTTTCTCAGTCTTAGAACTTTGTTCAACTTCAAAAATTTGAAGTTGTTTACTCTTACTTCTCATTATCGACCCTTTGTATGTTTCCATACTTTTCTTAGTTTTCAACTCTTTGTCTATGTCTTCTCGTGATTTCTCTTTCTTCTTCATGAGCAAGAGTCTCCCATGATATTTCTAATTCTTCTCTGGTTCTTGTTGTTCTTATTGTTAAATCGTATTTTTGGTGCAATATGTTCTATTGATTTCTGAGACCAATTTGCAAATTTGGTTGATTCGGGTTAGGTCGAGTCATTAGATTCTGGTCCTTTTTCTCTCCCCAATATGGTCACCAAAAAATGTTGATCAAAAATAATGTTTTACGGTCTTAAGGTCAACCTCACTAGGATATGAATCCACCTGCATTTTTAGAGAGGTGGTACTCCTCTTTTTCTTATAAACTTATAACAATATCTGAAAAGAACCCAAATTCTATAAAAGCTAACATTCTTATTAAAAAAAATATCTAGAATATGGACATGATACCCTTCAAAAAGAAAGATAGATATATACAATATTTACAATGTGGATAAAGCAAATAAGCACGATAAATAAAAAGTTAACATTTCCATCACAACATTCATCAAGATAATAAAAGATATCCACAATTAAAAGAGATAAGAAACATGGGCCACAAAGATAAGAGAACTTTAAATGATCATTCCAGTAGAGACAAAAAATATTATGATGGATAAAACATTTGGAAACTCAAGCTTCAAATCAAAGTCTTTGTGAATACAACAATGTAGTATCGCAAGTAGTTCTCTCAGAGCCTAAAAAATAATATAAGTCTTTAAATACAAATTCAATGTTTTTAAAGAGAACGTATGAGTTCACCCTTCAAAGAGGATTGGGATTGGCTCCCACAGACCATAAGATGAAAAGACCTGGAAGATGAGAGAAAAACAATCAAGGGTCATCTTGGTTTTTGCAGAATACTGGGAAATAAAGGCAACGTGACAAATAGTCGTAGAGGAAAAAAAATAAAAAGGGGAAAAGGTTGTTGCTTGACTCATTGTGATGGAAAGTACTTGTAACCTTTACTTATTTGCAATTGATTCCTTTATAGGTGTACGTTGTGGTTGAGGTGGCATAACCATTGTAACTGCTTCTTGATTTTTCGGTTCAATAATTCTTATTAATGCCTTTTTCAACCACTCCTCAATGTATTCCCTTAAAGGTGCTACAATAATTTCATGCTTAGTTTTAATTTCAAACAACTTATTTTCAAATTCCCTCAAATCCATCTGTGATTGATGCAACTTGTCATCCACTTCATCATTCCTGTTGATATATCGAACTAGCCATTTTTCAACTTCATCTTCATAAAATTCTATAGTTTCGGTAAATTCATTTTCCCAAGCGACTTTTAATGCATTAAGCTGTCCCATTAAAGATTATTTTGATAGGACCATGGTATCCATCAATAAATTGGGACCATTTAATTCTTTAGTAATATTAACAAGATTGAGAAACAAAACACTCTTTTTATTTCTTAAGACATCAATTTCATCAATCATTTCTCTTAATTCCTTGATTCTCCTTAGCTAGCATGCATTGATATGTTTCATACAGTAAGGTGAAGGAAGCTTTTGTTCTTTCCTTTGGACTTCATTTAAGCTTGAGAGTTTGGCTGAAAATGTATTCACGACTTCCTTGAAAAATCCTTCATCAATTTATAAATCCTTTTGCAAGTATTCTTTGAAATTTTGTATTATGGACGAAAATCTAACAACACTTTGGGCAAGCTTCCAAATTTCTTGGGTTATATCTATTCTCTTCTATACGACATCACCAACATATTTTCTTATAGCTTGTAGTAATCTTGATGAGCCTTTGTACTTTGTGTTTCTTTTCGGGGTATCCTCTAATACAAGTGCAGGTTGGATTGAACTCAAAGGTTTAGGAAACAATGGTCCTAGTACCAAAGCAACTTCTAATTCTTTTATCCTTCTTTTCAATTCTAAATTTTTCCTTTTCCATGTTATCAATTCACTGCTTCAAGGCCTCACCAATAGCTCCGTGGAAGTATGCAATTTTGGATGGTGCCACTCCATCTAAATCAATTGAGGATTTCCATATTTCTAATGGCCTTTTATTCCTAGAATTTACCTTTTCCAGTAACAATTTCTTAGTCTCACAATTGTAGGCTGCATGTTGTAAAGTTACAGATCTTCTTCAAATACATGATCATAAGCGATGGCAAAAATGAGGTAAGAAATCATATAAAACTTTCGATTCTTTTTTAGGTTACTCAATTCGAAATAAATTTCATTTGAGATAAGATAACCCCAATCAACAATGGCCTTTTCATGCAAAGCATAGTGCAGGGCATATATGACATTTCTTGGTATAAACATTGTATATTCCAAACCAATAATGCAGGTGAACAACCATGCAAATTCTCTATAGGGGTTTTTTAATGAAGTTACCTCAATCCTAGAATTTATGGGGTTATTGGTTGGGTCCTCCAAGTAATTGCTTAGAAACCTATTTCCTCATTTGTGTTGCTTTAGAAATTCATCAACCTCTTTGTTCTTGAACCGCATGGTAGGTGCAAGGAGTCAAATCATATTGGAGAATGTCGAAGGAAATAGAGAAATGGGTCGATGAACTTGCAATTGAATTATTCTCTGTTGAGAGTTGAAATTGTCTACACACTATTGAACAATTTCTTTAAAGGCTGTCACTTCCGGAACACAACCTGTTAATGTTATTCTCGAGGTCCAGATCAAGTTCATTTTCTTCTTTGGCGAGGAAATATATTTGTAGTAATTGTATGCCCTAGACCATTAAAACTCTTGATTCTCACACCCCGGTGTGTTCAGTGTATCTCCACAATACAATTCATTTTTCTTACTTGACATTCTTTTATGCTTTTGACACAAAGGTGGCACTACTGTCGATACTTACAACTTGGCATATTTGATTTTATTTAATTTCACCAAGTATTGTCTTGAGAACTCAATCAATCCTAAATACCGGTTTTACTATTGTCGGCTTACATGAGATTTATATTAATTGTGAGCTTTAATCGATGTGTCGTTAAATTAATAACGGTATTATTCTTGTACAAGTGGCAACTAATATGGAGGGGGGAATAAATGTGATGGGAAGTGGTGATGTGATATCATGGTGAATGGGAAGTGTTATGTATGAAGATGCAAAATGATAAATGGGAAGTTTAAAATGTATGACATGAAAATGCGGACCTATGAACCGGTGAATGTGAATATGAGGAAGGGTGAGGAAGTCCACATCGGGATTGGAAATATAGTTCAGTTGTTTTGGAGAAATACGGACTTTCAAACTTAAGGACCTAAAAACTCAAGTAAAATATTAGTGAGAAAAGTGTAATTCTGCATCCACTTTGGTGATAATTGACTAAGTGTCAAAAAAGTGAAAAAGATATAATTTGGGGAACGAAAAGGGGAAATGCATTTTGGTGAATGTGGAGTTGCGGACCCGCCGACCTAGGAAATCAAGCAAGTTTAACGAATGATATGTAGCTCTGCATCCGCATTTTCGAAAAGTGACTAAGTATAAAAAAGGTGAAAGTGAATTAATAAGTATACGGAGGAGAAATGTACAAAATGTAGGAAGAGTGAATGCAGACCTATAGTTTGATGGACCTACAGACTTGAGACTTTTGTTACCCTTGCTCCGCATTGTTTGAAAAATGACTAAGTATTTGAAAATTGTTTTGATAGGAGAGAAAAGAAAAATAAACATAAATAACATGTAAGGAAAGTCCTATGGGTGGTTAGATGAAAACACCAAGTTGATCAAGAACATAGATCAACAAAAGGGTTCTCCTCTTCCCATCCTTTAGCATCAGTCATACTCTACCTTGTTCAAAAATCTTGGTTGTTGAATCATCTCCCAATAATACATGTCCTCCTTCATATTTTTCATATTCCTTGTGAGGTGTCACATGAAAGGATGTACCCGAGTTGATCAACCAAACATTATGATATGACTGTGTACTAGTTAATGCCAAATAAATGTTTCCTCCTTCGTCTAGATAAGTATTTCTTTTAGTCAACTGCTTCTCATTAAATCCCTAACTTTTCTTAGCCGCTTTCGACTTACAATGCCCAACTTTACCGCACTTTCAACATTTTCTCATTTATCGAACTAGGGATTTAGATCTACCATTAGACTTAGTCTTTCTACCGAAGAATTTACCTTTTCCTTTGTCAACCGATTGACCTATCACCATGAAGGCATCCTTGGTCGATCCTTCCATGTTTTTTTTCCTCATTTCCTCTAACAGTAGAGATGAAACTAGAACTTCAAGCATTAATGTGGTTGAATTACTCCCAATAGCCACAACTAGATTATCTTATGAATCTGGAAAAGAACACAACATACTGATACATTTCTCCTCCTCGATGACTTTAATATCCACAGACAATAGATGACTTATCACAGTATTGAATGCATTCAAGTGATCTATTACTGAGTTACCATCACTCACCCTCATAAGGTACAATTTTTTCTGAAGAAACAACTTGTTTACTGAGGATTTCGATTGGTACAAGTTCCCCAACTTATCCCACAGTTTCTTTGCAGCGTCTTCACCTGAGACATTCAATAATATCGAATCCATAAGGAAAATTTAGATCCTACTCCTTGTCTTCCTTTCGAGTTTCTCCCAATCTTCCTTCGACATGCCCATCATAATTGTTCTGGGATCCACAACGATCCACTATTCTCAATCTACAAGAAGGTATTCCATTTTAAGCTTCCACAACTCAAAATTTTGGCCATTAAACTTCTCAAACTCAATCCTAGAACTGCTTGCCATTCTTTCAATCACAAATCATTGTCTTACAACTCCCACTAGACTTAGGTTTAGAACAAATCCAAGAATGAGTCGAATGCTCAATGACAAAGGTGTCCCCTTGAAGCCAAAATTCACTCTTATTCAAATTTTCTCAGATATAAGCTATGCTCAACCTTGCTCTGATCCCAAATGCATGGAAACTAAACCTAATAGGAGAGAAAAGACATAATTAAAACATAAAGTAAACAATGACAAACACATAAAATACACGAAGATTTACCCTAGAAACCCTTCACCAGGAAAACCAACAATGCTTGAGTGACTCCTCCACTTGTGTTGTCTTATTCATTCATCGAATAAAGAGTTACATGACTAACCTTGGTCCACACCTAAGACCAATTCATCATCCCACTCCCTTGATTTATTACAAGAACAACTCTACAACCATTTTGGCTTCCACTTCATGACCATTGGAATCTCTTACGATTCACTTAGATAGTATTACATAATGCCATATTTATAAGCATTCTCTACATGTAAAACCCTAATTCAGGGTGCCCAAAAATGGTTACAGATCCATGAAGATGATTGGCTTTGATCTCGTGATTCTCGGGATTCTATCGCTAGTTTCAAATACCACTCGGCTACCAATCGACCATCAAGTTGACCACATTTCGACCTCCAATTAGCTACCAATTGACCATCCATTCGACCACCTTTCAACCTCTAGTCAGATACAAATCGACCATCCATTCGACCACCTTCGGACCTCTAGTCAGTTGACTTGTCGACCACCGACTTGACTTAACCATTTAGTCAATCAATCACCTTGTTGATAATGCTCGATTATCCAATCGATTGGCTGGGTTTCCACTGCAAAGAATATAACATCCCAATAGTCTATTCACTCTAACTTAGATTCATTTTTTTCACCTCTCCTCTCATGGTGATTCCCTTCTGGATTTTTTATATAAATATACACTGAAAAAGTCACAAGGAACTCCTCCAAAAGATAATCATATAATCTCAGATCCCTCGTGTCACATCTATTCATGGATGATAATAAATTGAAAGTGTAAGCTTACAACTGTCATTATTGTAGTGGAACTCAAGTACCCCTTGCCACCTTTATCTATGAAGGGAAACCATCACAAACCATCATTGGACTAAGAATGGAGCCTCCCCTTGAAAAGTTTCCTCCATGGGCTAAAAGAAATGACAAGCATTGCATGAAACATTAACCTTGCTCATCTCGTACATGTGACATCTTTGGCTTTCCATTTATAACAATGTTGTGTCATTATGAACACATGGATGTTGATTAGAGTGTGATATGGGGATATAAACATAGGTCAAGGTGAAGTGAAATATGTCAAAATTGTGCCCCCTTCTCTCCTAAAAATTCAAACAATATAGCTACCTTCAAAACCTATAGCTACTACGGACCTTGTGACATTGGATTTAGGTAAGGAGCCCTTCAACCACTAAAAAAATGGAGCTTAGGATTCATCACCATATGTTTAATGATGTTGTTGCCATATCCTTCCCAAGTGAGCAACTCACCCAATGCTATAAAATTCAGGTTATTCTTATAAACTTTGGCGAAAGAGGTTAGAGAAAAATTGCATACCAAGAGAAGTAGAATGGTGCTTATTCCATACCTCCTATATTGGAGTACACATGCACATTTACCTTGCACATAATTTTTCCTATGTTCTACAGTCCATGTATGAGAGCACATTTGGTCTCACTTGGTCAAAGATATTATCCCTTGGATGATAATATTCTTCCCCTAAACAATGGTGCACCTCTTCTCGAGTCATGCTTCAATTATAGTTGAGTTACACTAGTGGAGTTCAGTCTTGCATGTCTACCTTGGAATCATCATCAAGTCTTGCATGCCTACCTTGGAATCATCACCAGGAGCACATGTCTTCCCTGGAATCATCACCAGGAGTGTGGATTACATGTGCATGAGGCTAGAGGGGCACATTCATTGTGTATGCATGAGTGTAACTTACTCCATTTGTGCATAACTAGTTAACTATTCGTTGCATGGATAGTTAAACTAAGACTAGGTGGCAGATTACTAGTGTTTTAGTTAGTGCATGTCCATGTAATCTCTATAAGCTCAATTATGGCACATTAACTCACCATGTAGCCTATATCTCTTGTAAATTATTCACTCATTTATTATGGAATATATTTTCATTCATTCTCTCTTCATCTCTTTTGTCTCAAGCTTGAAATTGTTGTTTCTTTTAGCAAATTAGATTCTTTGTGCAATTTATTCAACAATTTCACATGGTATCATAGCGTAAAAATTTCACATGGTATTAGAGCAAATGAGCTTGTAAGGAGGCACATATACTTTCTTTTGCAAGTTACAAAGGATTTGAGCGACCATAGAGGATGGATCTACCCTCGACGGTGATCCTCACTCCATACAACTATTTTAAATGGAATCCTAAATTTCTCCTTCTCCTCATAAGTAAAGGAGTTTATCAGATTACTATGGGAACCAAAGAAGAGCCTAATTCCATTGATGATAAAGCTCATTTTCTTAACATACAAGATATGGCATTCGACTTGATATGCTTATCAATATCTTCAAAACTATTCTTCCATGTAGAATCTGCTCCCACAACAGATGAAGTATGGATCACATTGGAGGGTCTATTAGGGAAACCGAACGATCTTGAAGATTTCATATCAGAGAATGCCAAGACAAATCCTAGAGAAAAGCCACCGAAAGATCTAGGTAAGCGTTATGCTCCATTTTCTATTCCTCCCTCATCTAATACTTGGATTTCAAATTCAGGGAATAGGTTATTGGATCATTCCACAGATAGATTGTTCATTGAAAGAAGTGAAAAGTTTGTTGAAGGCCCCCTGCAAGCATTTCAGGGGCAACTTGCAACAACGTCTCTGCCTCTTCCTAAAGTCGATCTTAGCGAGGATTCTTCATGCTATTTGGATAAGATATCAGATCATATTTCAAAATCTAATTTAGAGGTTCATGAACATGTTATTACTGATCTGAATCTTAGACGATGGTGGGAACAACATACCCACAAGTCGTCAAATATCTGGTGGGTGAACTTGTCGATCCAAGGAGAACAAGATCTCAGTTTGAGGGTGTTCCATGTGCCCTCATAACTACTGAGCCATTATTACCCATGAATTGCTATATGGTTCTTGCATTTGATCCCCCTCAGTCCTATGCAAAGGTTGTAGGAAACCATTATTGGGAAGCTTCCATGAATGAGGAATACAATTCCTACATTGAGAACCCCTCATGGGATTTGGTTTCTCTTCCTTCCGATCAGAGCAAGTGATAGGTAAGGGACTTTCATTGGTGCATTCACTTCACCAAATCCACACAGACATTTACATCTTCATCAAATCATTCACCGAGCATAAATTTGTAGCATTGCGAGGTCTCCTTGGAGTGAAGGACACAATTGGATAACAATTGCCATAGTCAACATTGTCTTTTTAAGTTTTTTTTTTCCCACTAGGTTTTCCTTCTTTCCTCATCTTTCAGTTGTTTTCTTTTCATAGATGCATCTGTACATGGGTACCTAACATGGCTTATTGTCGGGACCCATGCATTGTATACACCCCATTTGTGCTTTTGGGGGGAGGTATTGGAGTATACTTACTTAGTACATCATTTTTTCTGGGGGGGTATTGGAGTATACTTACTTAGTACAACATTTTCCCTATGTTCTATAGTCCATGCATGAGGGTGCACTTGATCTCACTTGGTCCAATAAATTCTCCCTTAGATGAGAATATTCTCCCCCTAGACAAGGGTGCACCTCTTCTTGAGTCGTGCTTCAATTACACCAGTGGAGTTCAATCTTGCATATCTACCTTGGAATGATCACCAAGTCTTGCATGCTTATCTTGGAATCATCACCAAGAGTGTGCATTACATGTGCATGAGGCTAGGAGGGTGCATGAGTGTAACTCACTCCACCAATGCATAACTAGTTAACTGATGACTGCATGGACAAATAAACTAAGACTATGTGGCATATTACTAGTGTTTCAGTTAGTGCATGTCCATGTAAGCTCTAGAAGCTCAACTATGGCACATAAACTCACCATGTAGCCTATATCTCTTGTAAATTATTCACTCATTTATTGTGGAGTAGGTTTTCACTTATTCTCTCTTCATATCTTATGTCTCAAGCTTGAAATTGTTGCTTCTTTTGTGAAATTGTTGAATAACCTGCACAAAGAATCTAGTTTGCAAAAAGAAGCAACAATTTCAAGCTTGAGACAAAAGAGACAAAGAGAGAATGAATGAAAATCTATAAATGAGTGAATAATTTATAAGAGATATAGGCTACATGGTGATTTAATGTGTCATAGTTGAGCTTATAGAGCTTACATGGACACGCAATAACTGAAACACTAGTAATCTGCCACCTAGTCTTAGTTTAACTATCCATGCAGTCAACAATTAATTAGTTATGCACAAGTGGAGCGAGTTACACTCATTTGTGCACAATAAATGCGCCCTCCTAGCCTCATGCACATGTAATGCACACTCATGGTGATGATTTCGAGGAAGACATGTGCTCCTGGCGATGATTCCAAGGAAGACATGTGCTCCTGGCGATGATTCCAAGGTAAACATGCAAGACTCTGTGATGATTCCAAGGTAGACATGCAAGACTCTGTGATGATTCCAAGGTAGACATGCAAGACTTGGTGATGATTCCAAGGTAGACATGCAAGATTGAACTCCACTGGTGTAACTGAACTATAACTAAAGCATGACTCAAAAAGAGGTGTGCCCTTGTCTAGGGGAAGAATATTCTCATCCAAGGGAGAATATCTCAGACCAAGTGAGACCAAGTGCACCCTCATACATGGACTATAGACCATAGGAAAAATGATGTACTAGGTAAATGTGCATGTATACTCCATTACCCCCTTGAAAGCACAACTATGGACCTTGTGACATTGGATTTAGGTGAAGAAGCCCTTCAACCACTAAAAAATTGGAGCTTAGGATTCATCACCATATGTTTAATGATGTTGTTGCCATATCCTTCCCAAGTGAACAACTCACCCAGTGTTATAAAATTCAGGTTATTCTTATATACTTTGGCGAAAGAGGTTAGAGAAAAATTGCATACCAAGAGGAGTAGATTGGTTCTTATTCCATACCTCCTACTTATCCCAATCAAGTTCTACTCCTTGATTAGTAAGAGCATCAACAACGACATTGTTAACTCTTAAAGTACAAATGAATAAGAAATTATAAAAGCCTTGTAACAAATGAAACATATCCTAGAATGGTTTGTTGAGTCATCTATGCGTCACTAGATTCAAAGTTCTTTCATTATGCCAAACTTGTTTGATTGCCTCAATATGATCGAGAGAGTCACCCTTAACTATCAATGACACGATGTCCATACCATGAGCCATTCTTATTCCTTTTTGGAGGGATCATAACCACCATTTTTCTTTGTGGGTATACCAATTATGGGCCATGCACGCTTATGGTTTGCCACGTGACAACTATTATTGGCTGCTATCCACGAATGTCGGATGACTCATCACCGTTATTTAAGGAAAACCACACCACTTGGAATAACCCACTGGTGGTATGTAGGGGGACACACTTTCATTCTTGCGAGATGCCTCTAGGTCTTGGGCCTTTTGAGGAAGATGAATTATTAACCAAACATAAACAATTTTAAGCCATACTCGAAGGAAAATTTGTTTAGGATTCTACTATAAGTTACTTTAATTGTTTCTAAATTTACTTTATTTTTAGCAAAAATCAACCATATTGAATGAATTGAAATTATAATTTTTTGTTTTATTGTCATATTGAATGAATTGAAATTATAATTTTTTGTTTTATTGAATTTTAAAAAGATGGTTAAATGTATTTAAATACATCTAGAATTAAAAAAAAAAAATCATTTTGAATTAATTGAAATTATAATAATATCCTTTATAATTTCAATTCAAAATGATTAATAATATTATTATTTTTTAATTTTAGATTCGCATTTTTTAAAAATTCAATAAAACAAAAATTTATAATTTCAATTGAATATGATTGATTTTTGTTAAAAATAAATTAAATTTAGAAACACTGAAATTATTTTGTAATAGAATTCAATCATAAACAAATTTTCATCAGAATATTTAACTCGAAAAGGCGTACACGTATTGACAATGAGCACAATTAATCACCTTTTAATCTAAAATTTTAATCTGATGACTAACAATTGAAGATGGCATATTCTTGTTACGCGGAAAAGGCGTACACCTATTGACAATGAGCACAATTAATCACCTTTTAATCTAAAATTTTAATCTAATGACTAACAATTGAAGATGTTGGCATATTCTTAGTCGTCCTCCCAAATCAATAAATGTGATTTCCTCTTCATAACTTCCTTGTATTTTTGAATGCATCTGTTAACCTGTTTACCTTTTAACATTTACCTCATCATATTAAGAAATTACTGTAGCACTATATGATTGCCACGTTTAAATGATTAAACTTTGGATTTAGCACGCTAGCTGTGCTGGCTGTAGACACTCATTTTCTGATTTTGCGTTTCATTTTCTGACTGTACGTTTCATTTTCTATCTACACCTTTCCACGTTTATCAGCCACTGTTTTGAGTGACGGTGCTAGTATTTATTACACCGAAAGTGTTTTTAAGGGGAGGTTCCTCTCTGGGACTTCGTTGTCTATCAATGGCGTATAATAACCTGCAACCTGTTCTTCAACCATCGACCAATCACCTGTCTCCAGGTATCTTCTTCACTGACTTGGCAACGGCTTCTAAGTTCCTTCGTCATCCCGACTTCTGACTTTCTGTTTTTTGGATTGAAACTGATAAAGCTTGAAGCACATGGGCGGGCGTGTCAACCAGTTTGTTTTCCGTAGTTCAAACGAACCCAACCATCCAGATATACTTCCATTGTAATTCCTTGTGCTACTGTGATAATTACAATGGAGAAAAGCAGTCATCCTGAGTCACATTGGTGAAGAAATGTCCCTATATAGAGTCCCGCCTCCTCACTCTGACTTTACATCAATATCCGCCAATAGTAAATTCCCGCAACGTGTGCAAGTGGGCCAATTAAGGACATTGTGTTGCTTAGTAATCTCCTTTGCCTGTTTCCAGACTGAATGTTTAGCTGTGAAAACGGTACAAGAGGGGCATGTGGATACGGTAATTTGTATAGCCAAGGCTACGGAACCGATACTACCTCTCTCAACACTACTCTCTTCCCCAACGATAACGGTCAATGGCCACTCATACTTCGACCTCGTACTATTCTTCGAACAAAATGACACCAAAGTCTGGCGAGAGAGCCAAAAATTCTAGCGGCTGCTCAAACAGATCGAATCAAACGTCAACAAAGTTGTTACAGTTTCACAGGTATGCGTTCCAGTTGGCAAAAGCATGCATAGCAGTTGTCCAAATTGTCATTACCTGCATTAAATATCACATGCAACAATGCATTCTATTACTTCTGTATGAACATCACTGCCATTGTCGTATTGCTTTTGTTAATGGATATATGAACATCACCGCCATTGTCTCCACCAACACAGTGAACAATGCAAACGGGTAGATGGACATCACCGCCAATGTCTCCATCGACACAGTGAGAGATGCAATACATAAGCAATTTATATTATTGGTTTCCATTAGTTTTCTTCTTTCCACCTTTCTTTCTCCTTTCGTCCTCTCGTTTTTTTTCTCCTTTCGTCCTCCCGTGTTGAAGTCGCTAAGAAACATTTAGGGTTATCGTGTGTCAAATCTTTGTATGATTTTAATGCCATATTTGTCCCATCTCCTTCAATGGTATGTAGGATAACAATTCTCGTGTTGAAGTGGCTAAGAAACATTTAGGGTTCTCGTGTGTCAAATCCTTGTATGATTTTAATGCATATTTGTTCCATCTCCTTGAATGGTATTTAGGATAATGATATCAAGACTAGCTTTTAGATCTCCTTAGTCTTTTGATTAAGAACGACTAGCTTTTAGATCTCCTTAGGTTTTTTTATTAAGAACGATTTCGATCTGAATTTTTCAAGGTCCTATACTCCACAAAGCAAATCTAATTAATGAAAGAAAGATATTGTCATTTTTCTTAGATATATTATGAATCCCTAAATGTTATGATATTTTTTTTCTTATGTTCATTCTCATGTGTTTTTAGATTCAACGTTGAAAGTTTTTTATTAGGAGGATTCAACTTTTAGATTTCCTTACTAATATTCTTCATATTTTCACGTTTATTTTCTTTCTCCATATCTTCCAAGTGGAATAGAGCCCTTGTAAGATAGAATTCAAATTTTAATATCATTGACTTTTTACTTTTTGGAGCACATATTGTTGATACTTATTTGTGGGTTTGAAGAATTTAATAGGTATACCCTCTAGAGTTGTCAAGCACCAATTTTGAAGTGAGAGGGATTGTGTTCATGACAAGAACACATTTCCTAATCTATTTATTCAAAATCCTCTGAGGTTCATTTCTTAATGGATAATTTCGAGTAATAACAAGGAGTGCTAAAATTCAATTGGGTGCCCACTTGAAACATACTCTTCTAGAAGTTAGAGGTGAACTTTGAGTCTCTCTTTGAAACAATATTTTTAGGAGTTGCATGGTATAGAACTATCTCATTCACAAATATCTTAATAGTGTCTAGTGTCTCGTGAGTAGTTCACACAAATGAAATGGGTGACCTTGTTGAGTCTATTCATGTCCACCATAATGGAATCATTCTTCTTCTTTATCTTGGGTAAAAATGTAATAAAATCCATAGATATTTCTTCCCATTTCCAATCTAGAATGGGGAATGGTTGCAACAAACTAGTAGGATGTTTATGTTTCACTTTTACCTTTTGACGTTCCAAACATTTGGCCACATACTTAGCTACATACTTCTTTAAGTTTGGCCAAAAGCATTTCTTCCTCAAATAAGTTAAGATTTTTTTGATACCTAGGAAGACCTACATAAAGCATATAATGTACTTCCCTTGAGAGAAATCTCATTATCTCAACATCATTAGGCACATAAATTTTACCCTATTTCACGAGAAAGGCTTCATTTGAGATTTGAAAGTATTCATACTTTCATTGAGTACTATTTTAATTGTTCAACAACTCCTTTTTAATATAGAGGAAATACTTGTCATTAGTGATCCATTCACCTATCTTCTTCTTCAAATCAACTTCACATGAACTTATGGAATCCATTACATGCCTTTTCCTACTAAGTGCAAATTATCCACTTTGCTTTCTATGCCTTCGATATGTTTGACCTTAAAGTCTTATTCACTTAGAAATTATAACCATCTTGTTTGCTTTCCATTCATGTGTGGTTTCCTAAATGAGTACTTTAGATTGTCATGGCTAGTGCTCTATCTGAATCTTTTACCCATAAGATAGTGTCTCCACATATTCAAAGCATGAATGAGAATAACTTTGTTCACTCATAACATGTGACATGATTCCCTTGCATGGTAACCCCTCCAACGCCTTCAATATATGTGTTCGTGCACACAACAAAGTTTTTATTTGGATCAAGGATCTTTAGAATGGATGCAAATGTAAGTAGCCTCTTCAAATGTTAATGCATATAGGGAACTGTATATGGATTGGCCTTTATCAGGCCATCATTTTCAACAATTGAATTACACCCTCAACAATGGAACTCTGTATCACTGGAATGGCCCCAAAATTTGGACTCCACGACCCTCGAGTGTTTTGAAAATGGTAAGAGCTCTCTTCCTTTTCATGAAGTCACTGAGAGCTCTCTTCCTTTTCATGAAGTCATTTTGAGTCATAAATTTTCCTCAATGGATGCATCCTCCACGCTTCAAATATGTGAGCAACAAACTAAAGCAAAACCCCAAATTGCAAGACACAAACAACTAAGAAAAGGAAGACACCTTGCGAGAATCGCCTCATCGAGGCACTTCTTGATCTCCTCCTTCAAAATTTCGATATTTTTCCTCCACATCGCCTCTTTTTCTTCCTTGATCTGCTGAATTTCCTCCTCGCGAAGGGTGCTGAGTTTGGCGAGGCGGAAGAACTCAACCTCCTCTTGGAGCTCTTGCAGGATGCCGACATCCTGCAACTACATGGTGTCGTTCGGAGATAATTCAAGACGAAGGTGAACCTCTAGCCATCCCCGTCGATTATGATGATGAAATTCTTGTTATTCTTGTCATCCTTTCCAAGGTGGTGGAGAACCAGGGTGGCGAGCATGGATTTCTAGTTCGCACAGAGTGTCTGCCACAAGGTTTCAAACACCGATCTTCGACCTGTTGCACCATTTAGTCGTTCTCGTCCCTTCCATTTCCCGACTCTTCCTGCCAGTCAGAAAAGGTATCCTGCATCATTGAATGCATTGATTTTTCCTATCAAATTCTAATTCTATTGTTTTTGTGTTTTAGACAGAGTAAATGTGATTCAAACTGGCACTAAACGATGGAGAGTGTTTTCACCCTACGCTCGACACATGACCATCCTGAGAGGGAATTAAGAGCTAAGTATCACAGGTTTCTCGAACCTTCCAAAAAGCATAGGGAATACTTGTTTTCCTTTTGTCAAATTTATGGCCCAAAACGCATCCGAAATACTCTTTTTTTTTGGCAAATTGAGCAATAAGTCATGAATAATTAGTTTATTTTGTAGCTTACAATTCATGTGTTTATTTTGTGGCTTATAATCATATCTGGAATACTCTTTTTTGCAAATTGATCAATAAGTCATGAATAATGTGTTTAATTTGTTGTTACAATTCATGAGTTTATTTTGTAGCTTAGAATCGTGACTTTTTTCTGCCCACAACTTAAGCAGACGATGTTATGGCTTTTAGGAGAGTTTATTTTGTAGCTTACAATTGTGCCTTTTTTTGTCCACAACTTTAGCAAATGATGTTTTGGTTTTAGGAAAGACCGCACTTTATATGATGTTTTCATTTTTCATTGTGCACTTTATATCAATGTTATTGAGATTGTATCTTGTAGGGTCTATTAATAAGAAATGTAACTTTATATTTTTACATGTCTCTTCTTCCTCTTCCATTTTTCTTTGGAAAAGTCGGTTACATATTTGTGATTATTGCAGGTGGGCATGCAACTGGGTGATTTAGTTTTTGAGTTATAGAATTGTTGAAAATATTTTGGGAGATGTGCAATGAATATGGACCTTGTGAAGTATTCATTTTCCATCAAAGACAAAATTATATGGTCTTTAAACAACATCACCACCCCAATTCACTTCGGTGTTTCCTTTCACCTACTTCGGGGGTATGCTAGTATAATATTGTTTTTGTTTAGTTTTTTTTTCCTTAGAAAAAAAACTAATATTTATTTAAGAAAGAAACCAAAATTACATTTTGTAGATACAAGGGAATCTTGTATTACTAGAATATTCAATCAGAACAAGCCATAAAAATCCAACATCATAATAATATAAAACAACACCTAAGAGGGAGGGAAAGCAGAGCAAGCCCTGCAGAGCAAAAGAGGGACTGAAAGAATCCCATCACCAAACCCAGGAAGCAAACCCAAAACCTTGTCGAGAGCAAGCAACAAATGAAAACCCCCAGAAGCCAGACAGACCAGGTCAGAGCGACAAATATCCTCACAGAGACAAAGTGAGGTCACATAACTCCGAAATCCAACACCAAAAAACTGAAACACGACACCAACTCCTTAGCACCAGAAAGACGAGGCTCTGAGAATACATCAAACTCTGAACGAAACCAGAATCGTAAAGGAGCAACCACAAGGAGGAGCCATGATGCTATAGAGGAGATAGTCCGCTCCAAAAGGTAAACACCAACAACGAAATCTATAGTTGTCCGGATGACCAAAGCACCAACAGAAACAAGATCAGAGGCAAAGGGAGAGGGCACAAGACACTAGGGATTGCCCCGGCCGCTCCCCAAAACCTCACCACCGACATCTACCAGTAGACCCGTTGGGAAGGAGCCGCACTGAACTGCGACCATAGAGAGGATACAGAGCCCAGGAAAAGGGAAGGCCAATCGAGGCCGAGCTACACCACCTCGGAATCGATGTGCATGGAAACAACACCCGTCGACAACAAAAAACGCACCAACATGACGTGTGGGCTACAGAAGGCGGCGACTAGGATTTCCCTTGGCCGCAGAGCTCTATTTGTTGTTTTTGTTTAGTTAAAAGTTCATCTCCCGATAAAGGTTAAAATTTAGAGGCATCTTACAGGAGTGAAAGGTTACTCCCTTACCGACCACTAACAAGTTATTCAAGTAGCGTGGTTTTCCTTAAATAACACTGATGAGTCAACCTGCATTAGCCGATAACAACCAATAATAACTATTCCCAATACTAATTGACAACTAAGTTACCATACAAATACAAAACCACACTAATTCACAACTAAGTTACCATACAAAACCACACTGTAAGGGACAACAAACCTGGATTTCTGCCAAGTCTATTGCCGAAAGGTTTATTTGGTCGGAGCTTAACCTGGGACACGATCTGGTTTATGATATTTTGATTAACGGAAGACATCCACATGGCCGATTTTTGATATTTTGATTGAAGGAAGATGTCCAACTGGAAAGGTTTCTTAATAATACGATAGGTTCACGTTGAATGCATGTCTTTAACAACAGATCCCAACCACAGCGATAGGGAAAGCCCTCGAGGAGGATATAGGTTCAAGAACGCAAGGAAGGCATAGATGATGGCCGTGTATAGTTGGGCAGATATGAGATGCCAATGAAGTTGAAGGGCGCAAGCCTTTGACAGTATCCTTAGCCTCTTCAGCCTGAATGGCGTTCTGTGGTTCACTGGACGCATTGTTTCAATTTCCGTCGAGAAGCTTTTCCCCAGAATTCAAGGGAGCGAAGAAGGGGAGTTGCAAAATTGTTCACAATAATAATAATGTGCAGGCCTCGACTAAGACGAAGGAATCAAGTTGCAGTAGGGGCAGAGTCACAGGCACAGGAACATACAGAGACAGGGCTAAGTGGGATGTAAACGACAGCGCTCAACTATACAGAATAGAAGGCTGGGGAGCTCCCTATTTCTCCATCAATACCCATGGGAATGTCTGCGTTCGACCATGGGGCACTTCCGATGGTAGATACAATTCCTTTTACCCCGCTACTAATCTTGGATTGTGGGTTCGGTGTCATGCCTTGTGGGTCGGCTATGATTGTTATCTATCATATACCTATATTGTGACATCAATACTCTCCCCTTTTGGTGGCAATGCAATGTGACTTCTTGTATTGAATTCGATTGATTGAACAGGTTCAGATGAAATTGATATCTTGGGCTTGATTGAATCTCTACAAAGATCGAATATAAAGTTGCCTATGGTTATCAGATTCCCCGACATAGTACTACACAGGATACAGAAATTGCAAGAGTGTTTTGACATGGCAATTGCCAGATATGGCTACCAAGTAAGCCCCTGGAGAATTCTTCCATTCCATTTAGAATTGTAGTCCTTGATTTTCTGAATTTTCCAAATCTTGAATACAAAGTCCAATCATTAACCATTAGAAGACCGGAGGTAAAGTTTCTGGTGATTTACAATTCCTATGCAATCAACCTCGGGACATGCCCTGCAACATTATAATTTAAGAACTAGCTTAAGCCACCGACATTCAACTGTATATTAAAATAAAGGTTTTGACAACCATGTTCCCACAATGGGCATCTTGTCCTCATCTCATACCTTTTATCCTTACAACTTTACGGACAATCTAGGGTTCGGGTTTCTGCAACCAACATACAGATACTAATATAAATGTGCTCATAATAACATCTCAGCTTGTCAATGGGGCCTTGGTTCACTGGTGAGGTTGATGGGATATTAAACTGTCCATCAGGGTCCCATTTTTGTTGTGGTCTGTGTCACCTGGATGCCATGTCACAAAAGGAATAAGGCTGGGTGCAAGTCCAGGGCAATTTTGGCAGAATGATTACTCCATAGACCTGGCACCTAAGCTGCCGAAGGAAGTTTGTGTTCCGTGGTGTAGCTCCAGAACGTTAGGGCATGTTTCTCGAACCAACTTACAAAAAAATAATCAGGTAGTCATCAACATTATGCCTAACATATCCAAGTCATCACATTTACTCAAATATCAAGAAGATATGTTGGAACAAACCCCCAATAAAGGTGCTAAATACTTTAACCAACAATAAAGGTTGTCTCAACACTAAAAAGGGAGAACATAAATGCTGATAACCACAACAGATGCTGAGAACAAGGTTATGTTAAGTTTTCAAGGCCATGGTTCAGCTTGAGGCATGCTATCTAGTGCCGACTTTGCAAGGGATATGGTTCTCTTGCCCAGTTTGAGAGACATTGCTTTCAGCCACACTTCCCGGATATCTCATCCAAGATGTACCTCTTGGACACACTCATCAGACTCACTTTCTTTTATGGCTCTGAGGTTTGGGGATCTAGTTTGGTGAGAGCCGACTGGTCTAGGACTAAGAAAATCTAGACCCCCTGCTACAACGTATGATCCATAAACAGAGGGTTCCTCATGGCATCATTCAAGCCGAGTTTGGTGCACATCCTTTGTGCCTAGAGACTACTTTCAGCTTTATCTTCTTACTCCACAGGTTATGGTCTCTAGGCAACTCAGCCTTGGGATGAAAGCGCTACCCTTTCCTAATACTTTTATCCTCAGAGGAGATGGCTGTTGCTTCTGTAGGGCTCCCCCCTTGTTGGTTCTCTTAGATCTATTTGTTCTTTCACTCTGTTCACATTTCTATCGATCATTCCCCCGTTCCTTATTTCGTTCTGATATTACTTGGTCACTCTTTTTCATGGCTTTGTCACATATTTGTTAGTTTAGCTTACTTTATGTTTTTGAAGTATTCCTAGGGCACTCCTGCAGATGCTTATAATTCAGATTGGTTACCACAGGTAATGCTAAAGTACCTTCTTCCTGTTCTCCAAAATGATGCTCCATAAATGCCTTCCATACACTCAGTAGCCAATGATCATCTATCTTAACATGGA
>JASDQU010737960.1:0-16138 GCA_032191745.1 Picea mariana
TCCAGCAGTGGATCGACAGATTAGGAAGTCTTACCCAGACCAGAACGTCTTTGGGGATTTATGAGGCAGGGTCAAAATTCGGGGTCCATCTATTTAGATATAGCCCTTGTGTGCCCATGAAGTAAGGGCCGTTCCTGAAGATCAGGTCTCTGTCTTCCTGGGAAATAAATTCAAAAATGAAATAACCTCGTCCGACCGCATAGCAGGTCACACTATTTGTTATCAGTGGTCTCCAATTTCGTTGAACCCAGTTGTCTGTGGATATGGAAGAGGGCTAGAGACCCATGAACTGGCCAATGAGCCCGCATTCAGAGAGAGATAGGGAAACTTTCATTGGTTGATCAGGAGGGAGATCGATTTCTGGGATGTTCTTCAGTTTCTTGACGAAGCTAGGAGCTTCTAAGGTGGTCGACCGTTTGCTGCACGCCTCTACCAGACGTCTGAAGGAGGAGGCTGGGGATGGAGGGGGCGGGGGCTCCCCTCCCTGGCCTGCCATGGCGGCTCTCAAACCCTAACGCACCAGGTCGCGCGAATTAGGGTCCCAATCCCGTGGACATTATACCCAAACGTGAATATTCTTTTATTGCTTGCACATGTGTCTCCTTTTATGAAAATCAATATATTTAAACCAATCATATTTCTTGCATGATGTATGGCCTTGATGTTGTCACATATACTAGGATTCCAATCATTGACCTGTACAATGTTTGATTTTCTTATGGAGATTCATCAACTTTTCTCAACTTGGATCCTGTGATCATGGGTGTACTGACATGTGCACATTCTTCCATTCTGAATTTCCTCAACATTTCCTTGATATATTTGGTCTGAGAAATGAGTATTCCTTTGTTGAATTGATAAATACGCAACCCTAGAAAGAATGACAATTTTCCAAGCATGGACATCTCAAATTATTTTTTCATATCTTCTAAAAACTTTTGGCTCATTCTATCAGCATTAATTCCAAATATGATATCATCCACATAAACCGCCATGATTAATAGATTTTCATTGTCTGTTTTGATGTAAATATTGTTGTTTGCATCTCCTCTTTTAAAACCTTGTTGTTGTAGGTATTTTTCAAGTCTTTAATACAAAGTTATGGGAGCTTGCTTTAGTCCATAGAGTGATTTCTTAAGTGTTCATACATGATCTTTGTTTCAGACAATTGAAATTCTTTTGGTTGTTCAATATATACTTATTCTTCTAAATTTCCATTCATAAAGGATGACTTGACATCCATTTGATAGACTTTGAAATTATTGAAACATGCAAATGCAAAAAACATTATGATTGCTTCTAATCTTGCAACTGGAGAAAAGGTTTCTTCAAAGTCAATACTCTCAACTTAAGCGTATTCTTTATAAACAAATATTTCTTTATTTCTTACTACTTTTCTATATTCATCCCATTTGTTTTGGAAGACCCATTTGGTGCCAATCACATTCTTGTCTTTTGTTCTAGGCACAAGTTCCCATGTCTCATTCTTCTCAATCTGATTTAGTTATTCTTTCATAACATTAACCCAATGCTTATCTTCACTAGATTGTGCAAATTTTTTGGGCTCTATTTTATATAGCAAAGAAAAGTTCAATATTCTTATAATCTAAAATCATCTATATATATCTGTTGGCCCTTGACCAAGTTTTGGGAACACTTGGTCATATTTGACTATTTTTGGGACTTTGACAACCTATCGAAAAGGGAGCACCAGACGAAGCAGAGATTGCAGAATCTCAACCCACTTTTGGGTCCCTTTTTGGGTTTTGGGAATATGTAATGGGAAAGGGATGTCGGCCCGTGGGTTTACCCATGCTTAGGCCCATTTTGTATGTATAAATATGGGGGCAATAGAGAATAATAATATATATATGTCATATAGGCTAAATGCCAAGGGGGGGTCTGTTTGATCAAGAGTTTTGTGCATTTTGTATAGACTTGTAGAGCTTAGTGCAAGTCCCTGTGTGAAGGTATAGAAGGCTTTGTGCTGAAAGGCAAGGAAGAAGGATCTAGCGAGCTGCGTAGATCTTTTATCCTGTGCAAAGTAAGGATTTCTAAGGCTCTATTCTTGTAATCGATTAGCCGACGATAATAAAGAAGAAGAGTTGGTGGACGTAGCCCCAGTGTGGGGGTGAACCACGTAAATCCTGTGTTGTCCGCTTTGTGCCTTGTTCTGATGCATTGATGTGATTATTTGCTAAGTGCTTTGAGATGAGTAGATAGATTTGTTATATATGTTTATTCTTAGTGCTTATGATATGTAGAATATTAGGCCTGATTCACATGTTTATGCTAAGTGCTTGACCTGTTAGATCCGAATACATTGTGGATGATAAGTGATCAAACAATCTAGCTCATTGTGAATGATGCGAAGCTCTATGGTATCTGCGAAGTGGTTATTGATTGCATATTAAAGATCCAATAGTGTTGAGTGTTATATTAAGAAAGGAATCACAGATATGTTTCCCAACTAAGGTTGCAGACTCTTGAGTCTTGCAACCACCCCTACCTCTACCTCGGGTGAGACTTCATCTTCTTCGCAGGTGTTGCTGAAAGGGTCGGTAGTTAGGGTTTTGTTGGTGTGTTGTTGTAGCGTTGAACCTTGGGTATGCCCTTGTGCCAACAAATGGTTCTGTTGCAGGGACCAGAAGCTATGATTGTTGGGAACTGAGAAGAAGAAGCTTGGTGAAAAAAGGTTAACCTAAAAGTCTTGTGCAACGATATGTTCCCTAGTGCACAGTATTCTAACCGATCTGAAAGAAAGAGGCTCGATCTGAAAGAAAAGAGGATCGATCTGAAAGAAAAGAGGTTGGATCTAAAGAAAAGGAATAATATATGAACGCTTTGTGCTCCGAGAAAGGTAAAAGTGGGAATTCTTGACTAAAAGAGGTAAGATCTGTAAGCTCTGTGCTCTGATAAAAGTAAGAATAGTTAAAAATTTTAGATCTGGAGGCTTTGTGCTCTATAGAAGTAAGATAAGTGAAATTTTTGTTTCTAAGGTATGGATTTAGATATGTTTAATAGATTTTATCCTAGTTTGAAAACTGGGGCACTGATAGATTAAAGAAGGTTTGATATGAGTAGATATGATAAGAATAGTGGTAGATATGTTATACCTATGCATAGAAAAAATGTTTGCACTAACAAATGGATGCAGGATCCTAGAAAGAGTTTTTTGTAGATTAGCTACCATGATCCTAGTGTGTAGTATAGAAGAAGTTAGGGATCATTTAAAAGAAAGAGAGGAGTGACCCTCTGTTACAGCTACAGAAGACCTGGACATCTTGCTAAGGACTTCCCTGGCAGAGGATCTAGTTTTCTTTGTTGCAAAGCTATGGACCATGAGGTATTGGATTTCCCTAGAATGATCGCTAGGCTGGAAGAAATGAATCTTAATCAGGAAAACCCTAAGGTAGGTCCAGAAGAGGTGAAACCCTAGCAAGAATCAAAGAAGGTATTGATACAAATGAAAGAGACCCTGAATGACCACCGATATGTTAGACTATCAGAGATTTTCAAAGAAAAAGAATGCATTAAAGCAAGAATAAGAGACTTCGACATTGACTATGTCCTTGATGAAGAGACACAAGTGATCATTATGCCAGAAAGAACTTGGGAAGCTATAGGGAAGCCTGATATGATCCCTTCATTAGGAGGAATAGGACTATTCAGAGGAAAACTGATGATGTTATGTGGAAATCTCGCTCAGATACCTATGATAGTCAATGGAACTTTGACAAAGGAAGACTTTGAGATTATTAAATTCATTGAAGACAACACCTCGTTTATGATGTTACTAGGAAAATCTTGGATTAATAGAGATCAAGCTAGAAAGAAGGAAGAAGAAGAAGTCTTAGAATAGAAGAGACAAGAGTTAAAATATTTCATGACCCAAAATATTGTAGAGTTGATTGAAGAACAGGAGAACAGATCGAAGCTACCTGACACTAGAAGCCCAGATATCGAAGCTACAGGAACATCGAAAGACATACAAAAGGTTGAAATTTCTACCCCAAAAGAAGTGATACACCTGAATCCTAGGAGAGGATCTCAACAGCACGAAGTGACTATGCCCAAGGAAAATACGAATCAGGGTGGGAAAAGAACCATCGAGACGAAGCTCACGGGGAAAAAGACTAGGAAGCTATGTAAGAAGAATTCCAAGATTGAGAAGTTACAGCAGGTTCCACAGGGTACCTCGTAGAAAGAAACTTTGCAGAATTGGAGCTTCGTCGGGATATCAGAACAACAACATATGCCACTTCGTTATGGTGAATAAATCTAGCCATTGGAAGCTAATATATTCGTTCGACTGCTACTCCAAACGGCTAGAAAAGCATTTATGGTTCACCACCAAACCGTTGGACCGCACCATAATGGACAGAAGAAGAGTTAATGAGGTTCATAACTGTTGCAAGTAAACCATTACCAAGATTCCCTATTTATCTCATCGTTCCATGAACGAGGAACACTTTTTCCAACTGAGAATTTGAAGCCCACAGACTAGCAATTGCATGCAGTGCTCATTACAATCTTGTTGTTCACTCTAGTGTAGTGTCTAAGACCATCATGAACCTAATTATTTTATCCTGAGCACGTATGTCTGACGAGCTTACCACTACCGAAGAATCCGTAATAGAATTTCTCCTTGAGCTAAGAACTTCGACAGTAATGTCGGAGTGAGGGTTATCCACAAGATTACAAGCATCATCCATGAGAGGACTGGCAACCTCTCCATCCACTGCTCGCGCTGGTCCATCCCGGCTAGCCAGTGAGAAATGTACTAAGCACAGAGATGACCTCGCCAATGCCAAGTTGATACCAAGCATTCTACCTGCCTATCTACCCCCTCTGAGCGACGCCATCAACCATGACAGTGTACCCCGAGAGTTTGAATATGTTGTGATCACTGCGTACCTTCCAAAAGGGGTGCGTGTAGTTCGCACCAACCAGGATAAGCTCACAGCATTGAAATTTAGTGAATTCAACCTTGGAGACCAGAAAGCTTACAACATGCTTGCCCCGCATAAGTACTTGACCAGGACCAAAGGCAAGAATTTGAAGATTATCCTACATCCATGGACCCAGAATCTCATGTTGTCCACACTGCTTAGTGTGATGAATATCCCGTACTTCGGTCGACACCAGGAAGTAAACGCATGCGTGAAATTGTTGTTATCCTACTACCACTGAGGTTACTTATGGTTGAATCATCGCGTCACTATGGATCCTACCTTGATCAATCAGATCACAGGGCTGAGCATGCAAGGCCCTGACCCACAGGAGTTTTACCCTAGAAAGACCTCAGACCGAGCATTAGCCCAGCGAATAAAAGATATGTATGGAGATGTAGAGAAGGGTGCGTGAGGTTACAAGGTAGCCTCTATCCAGAGTGACACAATGCACCTCGCATGTCAACTGATCACATACAAGCTAATTTGCAAGAACCGACCCACCCAAGTAATTGGATTCGTTGTTGACCTTGCCGGGAAGTGCACAGAAGGACTACAGATGAATTTGGTGCAGTACCTCGTGAACTAGCTAAAGCTTGATTGTAGAGGAGCACAGGACCAAGGATATGAGTTCCACTTCAACTGGGTTCTCATATTGATAGCTTTCATTGCATGGGAGATGCCAGAAGGTGCGACCTTCCTGGACATCGATCCCTTTGAGCCTTTAGTTGCGAAGTTTAGTACCTTTTGGTACTCGAGTGATATGAACAAGTAGTGGCAATCCAATGTCGTCTTCCACGCCTACTACAATCAATTGAAGGTCGCAATCCAGTCTACACCGTGCATCACTCTGAGCACCCTCTATAGGTTTCGTCCCTTGATGAAGTTCAACACAGACATGCACTTTATATACATCACAGCGCGTGCTGACGAGAAAAAGCAGCATTTATAGTCCTATTATAAGTTAACAGAAGAAGACTTGGAATAAATCAACAAGTAGTGGTTGGAAGACCTCCTCATCTCAGTAGACTCCGCGAATATTTCTGACATCGATAGTCCAGAACCTGTGCATGATACCCCTAGACCAAGAAAGACCAAGGAAGATGAAGAAGTTCAAGATGTCAACAGTACTTCTACGAAGACCACTTCGATCTCACCTTAATAGGGAAGTGATGGTGGAGAGCCAGGTATAAAAGAAGTCAAGAAAAATAAAGGCGAAGTTACACCGCCTAGAGAGGAGGAGGATCCCTCCAAGAAAAGGAAGGTTACCCCACCAAATCCTTTGTTCAGGAAGAAAGATAAGGCAACCAGAACCAAGTTTGAGACTGTTCTCACTCCGGATGACTTCGACTTCATAGTCACTGCACTGAATGATAGTTCAATAGAGATAGCAGAAAAGCAGAAATCCAAGCAGGAGGAAGTGTTTAGTCGCATAAGGGATGAGCTTCAAGGAGTACAACAAGCAATACAGTCTAGCCGTGCATTTTCCACTGCACCCCTGCCATTAGGAACACCAAAATTAGGTGATGAGCTAGCCAAACTACATCAAATCATTGATACAGTCAAATCTCTCCTTTGACGAGCTCAAGAAGAGACAACACAAGCCACCCAGGCTTTAGTACAAGTACAGAAAGACCTTGAGGACCACATAAGTTCTGCAGAAAAGGAAAATATCGCTCTACAAGAAAAATGGGATGAAGAGAAAGCAGTGCTACAGAAAAACAAGGAACAGTTGCTTGCAGATCAACTCGAAGTACGGGAAAGGGTTCACTGCGAACTTCTCTATGTGACAGTCATTGAAGTGAAAACTGAGGAATGAGTCCCATAGCAGGTGGCACAACTTGAATAAGTAATCCAGTAGCTTTAGCAATGCATCACAGATATGGAACTTCCTACCGTACCCGAGACTCCTCAAGAAATCAAAGACCTAAGGGAGGCAACTACTCGCAGTGCAATTGGAAAAATGAAATCCCTTGCCTTGGAGTACAAGCAACTGAGCTCTAGGAGCGCTCGGACATATGAATACCTTACAAAAAATATAGAGTTATAGGCACTAGAGTCACAGCTCCAGGAAGCAAAGCAGCACGCAGATACGCTGCAGGCGCAGCTGAAGTCCTTAACACTAGTTGAAATAATGAAGAGGTTTCCAGAGCAGTGCACGGCCCAACAACAGATCCAAAAGATCCATACCAAAGTGATGGAAGTCTCTCAATGACTTCAACCAGTGCAAGTGAAGGAATGCCAACTATTCACCAAAGTTGAACGCCAAGGAGAAGATCTTGAATAGGTCGTCATCATAGCATAATGATGCCTAGAAGGGCCAGTCAATGACACACTCATCCAGGAGTTCACTAAGCAAGAGGTCATAGCATTGCAGTAGGTCGAAGCAACTCGAGCCAAGCTCGAGGCATTCGAGGCAGAATTGCTCAGACCAAAGTGACTTGGGACAAGTCACAGGTGAGTGTTGGGGACATGTTGTCCCTTGACCAAGTTTTGGGAACACTTGGTCATATTTGACCATTTTTGGGACTTCGACATCTTGTCAAAGAGGGAGCGCCAGATGAAGTGGCAGAATCTCGACCCACTTTTGGGTCCCTTTTTGGGTTTTGGGAATATGTAATGGGAAAGGGATGTCAGCCCATGGGTTTACCCATGCTTAGGCCCATTTTGTATTTATAAATAGGGGGTTAATAGAGAAGAATAATATATATATGTGATATAGGCTAAGTGCCAAGGGGAGATCTGTGTGATCAAGAGTTTTGTGCATTCTATATAGAATTGCAGAGCTTAGTGCAAGTCCCTGTGTGAAGGTATAGAAGGCTTTGTGCTAAAAGGAAAGGAAGAAGGATCTACCGAGCTGCGTAGATATTATGTCCTGTGCGAAGTAAGGTTTTCTAAGGCTCTGTTCTTGTAACCAATTGACCAATGATAATAAAGAAGAAGAATTGGTGGACGTAGCCCCAGGGTGGGGGTGAACCACGTAAATCCTGTGTTGTCCGCTTTGTGCCTTGTTCTAATGCATTGATGTGATTATTTTCTAAGTGCTTTGAGATGAGTAGATAGATCTGTTATATATTTTTATCCTTAGTGTTTATGATATGTAGAATATTAGATCTGATTCACATGTATATGCTAAGTGCTTGACCTGTTAGATCTGAATACGATGTGGATGATAAGTGATCAAACAATCTAGTTCATTGTGAATGATGTGAAGCTCTGTGGTATCTGTGAAGTGGTTATTGATTTCATATTAAATATCCAGTTGTGTCGAGTGCTATATTAAGTAAGGAATCACAGATTCATGTCCCAGCTAAGGTTGCAGACTCTTGAGTCTTGCAACCACCCCTACCTCTACGTCAGGTGAGACTTCATCTACTTCATAGGTGTTGCCGAAAGGGTCGGTAGTTAGGGTTTTGTTGGTGCATTGTTGTAGCGTTGAACCCTGGGTCTGACCCTGTGCCAAAAATATCACCAAGAATACAATTTTATGGAGGATTCTTTTGAACAAATCTAGATGGTGTCTTTGGATCTTGGTGTTCTATTTATTCTTATTCTTTCTTTTCTTCTTCCTCTTCTTCTTTGTTTTCTCATTATCTATAGATTGTCTCCTCTGGATATTCATTTGTTTGTGACTTTTGTTTTTGAGGTATTTCTTCATCCACTCTTATATCAATACTATCTACAACCTTGCACAATCTTTTGTTGTAGAATGTGTAGGCCTTGCTTCTAGATGCATAGCCAAGAAATATACCTTCATCTATTCTAGAATCAAACTTGCCTAAATTATCTTCATTTCTCTTTATATATCACTTTCTCCCAAATACTTTGAAGTATTTGATTCTAGTTGGTATACATTTCCATAATTCCTAAGGCTTCTTGCTATTCTTAACTCCAATTTGTGCTCTATTCAAAATGTAGATTGTTGTTTTGATTGCTTCTCTTCAAAATATGTCAGGTAGTTTGGCTTCATTCAACATTGTTCTAGCTATTTCTTGTACAGTTATGTTCTTCCTTTCTGCAAATCCATTTTGTTGTCAAGTCCTTACTGCCAAAAAATGTCTCTAGAATTCATAAAATTCATAAGAGGTAAACTCATATCCTATGTTTGATATTAAGCAATTTGTTTTTAAATTGGTCTCATTTTCAACTAGGGATTTGAAAGATTTAAGCTTCTCAAATGTTTCATATTTTTCTTTCAGAAATGTAACCCATGTTGTTCTTGTGTAATCATTAATAATTAGCATAGAATAACTCTCACCTTTTAAAGCTTATGTTATTGTTTTCCTATAGAGGTCTATGTGTACAAGTTCCAATGACTTTGATGTTGAGTACTCCTTTGTTTTGAAACTAACTCTCATATACTTCCCATGTTGACATGGCTTGCAAATAGTGTCGGTAGGTTTTGAGATCCTTGCCATATCTCTTACTGCTTGTGTCTTGTTGAGTTTTACTATATTTTCAAAGTTTATATGACCCATCCTTCTATGCCATAACCATATTTTGTTTACTTGTCCCATAATACATTTCTCTCCTTTTACTTTATCAAGAACGTATACAATGCTTGGGGTTCTATTTGCATTCTCCACTTATCTTCTTGAACCTGATTTCCTTATCTCACATCCTTTAGAATGAAATGTGAGGTTGTAACCTTGATCACACATTTTATTGACACTTAGAATATTGTGTTTTAACCCTTCAACATACAAGATATTATGTGTTTTAGTCTTTCAACTATCAAGACTAACGATACATTTTCCAACTATCCTTGCAGGAGCAATATCCCCAAAGGTAACAATGCCTCCTTTTTCTTCCTTTAGGGTGAGAAATTTGTTATGATCCCATATCATGTGTTTTTAACATCCACTATAAATGTACCATTGGCTTCCTTCATCTTGATCATACATTGCAAGTCCACATTCTTCCTTCTTTGGTTCTTCTTGCTTCCTTTTGCACAACTTTGTGTATTCTTCTCTATGCTTGGTAAGGACATATTCTTCCTTGTTTTGTTTAGGATAATTTTTTATGTTTCTTCTACAGTGGTGTGCTATGTGCCTATATTTATTACACTTATAACATTCAGTATTGTAATCAAGTAGGTGACCAAATGAATTGTAGTTTCTATCAACAAACCCATGAGAACTTCTAGTTTTGTTGCTCACATAATCATTCTTTGAGGTCATATAAGAACCTCTATTTATATCTCTCACATGATCACTTCTTTCATAATCTCTAGAATCTAGTTTTTTATGACCAAAATTATTGCAAGAAAAACAATAGCCAAGAAAGATATTTTGGTACTAAGTTGTGAAAGGCCTTCTTGGTGAAATAGCTCTTCTAAATTCATTCTTGTTGTTCTTGTGAGGAGAATTGAGTTTTTGTTGGTCATCATTTCCTTTCCCACTGTTGCTTTCAATGTTTATGGATCCTTTGATAATATTACCATATATTTTAGGCATTTCTTCATTTTCCTTTTCTGATGGTTGTGTGACCTTAGTTCTTGCATCACCCTCAGGGGTATTTTGTTTTTATTCATAGCCAAGACCTATCTTGATGAATGGTGACCTTTGGTAACTGATAATATTATCTAATATTTAGTACTTTTCCAAACTTTAAGATTCTACCCAACTGATCAGTTGCTTTCTCGAGTTCCTTTCTTAAGGAAACAATTTCAGCCTCTAGCTTCTCACAATTTTCTTCTTTTTCTTTTAGTTTTCTTTTCTTTCTTATTTTCTTCTTTTCATATTTCTGCAATTACTCTTTCTACTTTTTATTCTTTCCCCTGAGTATGTCTATTTATTCCAAGGCACTAACAAGTTTTGCTTCAAGATTCACTTCCCCATCAATGTCTTCTTATTCTGAATCTGATTTTTCTTTCTTACTGCCTTCATTTAATGTATTAATAGAATTTGTATCCATGGCCATGAAGAATAATTATCCTTTGTTAATATCATAAACATATCCATCACTTTCTTCAAACAAGCTATTGTCCTTTCTAGAGTAAAAAATACTCTTCTTAGTATATTTTCCTCTTTTGTGTTTATAGGGTTTATGTTATTGTTATGTTCTTCTTCATCATTATTGTCTTTATCATCACTGTCTTCCTTTTTTTCATATGGACATTTAGTAGCAAAATTTTCTACTCTACCACAATTAAAACATTTGAAGGGTACCTTACCTTTTTATTTGCCATATATTTTTTTTATCTTTCTCACAAATTGTACTTATTTTGTATCTTATTAATGGTTGGAATAATAACAACATTTGTGTCCTTTTGTCTTCTTTGATGCTTTGAAAGTTTCTTCCTTCAGTGATGTTTTTTCTTTTTCTATACTCATCTCATATGCAATGAGAATCCCATGCAATTCATCCATTGTTAATGAATCAAGATGCTTAATTTCTTCAATGGTGGAAACTTTGGCATAAGACCTTAAGGGAAGAGACCTTAACACCTTTTGTACAATCAATGGTTCTTCAAAATTTTCACCAAGTCCTTTGATGGTGTTGACAATTTCATCAACATGGAGAAAATAGGGTGCAACATTCTCTTCATCTTTCATTTTCAGACTCTCAAACTATCTTCTATGAGTTTGGATCTTTTCCCTCTTAAACTTCTCATTGACTTCATAGATATTTTGAAGCGCATCACCTTGTCAAAATCGAATTTTGATAAACCACACAAGTTAGCCTTCATGTATTTTGCATTATTTTCACTAGACTTCTTCCTGATTGCACTTGTTGTTGGAGTTGTTGGGGATTTCTAACCAGTCACGATTGATTCCCAAATATCAAACCCAAGGGCCATTAGAAATGTGAGCATCCTTATGCTCAAGAAGAAATAGTTTGTTCCCTCAAAAAATGGATCCATATTTGTGGAGAAACCTTCTTGACCGACCATGTGTGCTCATGAGATCTACCTTCCAATGGTTAGACTATTTATGAAGTAACCAACTCTGATACCAATTGTTGAACTTATGCTTATACTGAGACAGGGGGTGAATCAATATAATATACTTTTTTATTTAAGTGGTCATTCATCACTCATAAATTAACTTGAAAACAATAAATGCGTGTAAACTCGAATCATAATACATTGAGTTTAATTTGGAAACCTGTTGGTGCAACTATTTGCATAATATATTACCAAACATAAATTATCAACCGGGATTCATAATCAGTAGAGATGATGAACTGTATGTGTCGATAACAAATAGGTTCCTATGTTTGTTTAGTATAGCTAGATAAGAAAACCATTTAGAAACCAACACACTCTTAAAAATAACAATCTTCACACAACTCGAAAGCTGGAAAGAAAAACTCATAAACAAGCAAAAGATCTTGATTAGGTGATGGACATGTCCATTGATGGATCATGAAAGGAAAATATGAACTTTGATTCTATCCCCTGAAACAACTAAACTAACAAGTGGGATGTCCCATTAAAGCTCGTGTATGGTGAAATATGGAGATCCAATTGTTCCTGCATTACCACATTTTGCAACAAATTTGAATAGTGAAATCAAACAAAATAACATAAAATCAAAATATCAAATACATGAAATGAAAATCTACACTATCAATTTACAATAAGCTTACCAAGATGGATCGGTGGCCCTTGTCGATTCCAACATGGAAGCTCTTAGATCAACAGATGATAACTTCTAAGAGAGACAAAATCACTGAATCCAAACTTGCATTAATCTTCAACAAGTAGGTTTACAAAAGGAGTCTCTTCATGAATCCAATCTACATCATAACAATTCTCCTCAAGAACCTATCTCATAACAATTACCTTAATCTACATAATAGTGAATCCTCTTTTCAATCTACATAATAATGATTCTCCTCCTCTCATGAAGAGAGGGCACTCTCTTTTATACATGATAGCTTTGAAAAAGATATAAACATCTCATAATTACAGATCCACTTTTCTCTCGACCCATTTCCCATTATTACAAAATATAATCCCTTCAAATCCTCACACATATCTCTCATATCTTGGATAAGATATGACAACCAAATCTCCATGATCTTCTCCTTGGATTAGGATTGAACTATCTCCTCACATCTTGAAATGGTGGAGGAAGTATTCAAGAAGTCTTTTGAATTAATCCTCACATATTCCTACACATGATAAAGCTCACACATTTTTGAGATATATATGAAAACATGCCAATTTTCTAATATTTAATCACAAATTCTCTTTTAATACTAAAATAAATGATTGGGAAAATAATAAGGTTTAACCCATATTTAATTATGAAAATGGTATCATGAAAGGTTAATGGGGTGATGAAATGTGAAGAATGATGAAGGGAAAGGTGGATGGAAATACGACATTTCTGAGTCCCAACATACCCCCCAATTGAACTTGATGCATGTCCTCATGCAACTGTGCATGGATCTTCTCAAGAAATTTTGGCATCTGAATTTTGGCTTTGAGTGATGATAATGAATATTTCCAGGATGGGATTTACATGAGTAACAGCTGAAATTTTTTTATGGTTGGTTCTTGTGTGACAACCATGAATATAGAGAATGTTGGTTCTTGTGTAAGCAACATTCATTTCATTTATTTGTTCTCTTGTTGTTATGATAATAAAATGTTGGTTCTTGTGTAAACAACATTCATTTCGTTATGTGTTCTCTTGCTATTATGATAATTTACCCATTTACTTGCTGGAATAAGAAAACATCACTGAGTATAAGAAATCCCTTTTGCATATTTTTGAATCATGCCAATATGTATATAAATTCTTATGAATAAAAGTGCAACAGAGTATCGTTGGAAGAAAAAAAAATGTTGGTAAATGGTAAGTGAGACGAAAAATGGAATGATGGTAGTGAAAAAAAAAATGGAGTGATGATAACGAATATAGTCCCCCTCCCAACTGAATTGGTTGCATGTCCTCATGCAACATGGCATGATTCATATAAGTGAAAAGGAAAGGGAGCATGGTGATGGATTTTTCCAAATTCATTCACTCAAGCATGTAAGAAATTGCATGATTAAAGATTAGAAAACAACATACCTCCACTTACCCAAAATGTTGATGAACTATGAAATAGGAATATGGCTGATGTGGCTGTTGGAGCATGGTAGATGTCACTGTTGCAGGATCATGTGAAAGGAGACTGTTTCTATAGCTGCGACTACTGTCACTACTAGATCAGAGAATGTGAAGTGGAGGAATCTGAACTGCTGATGAATCATGGAAAAGAGGAAGTATGAAAGTGGAACTATAGTACTCTCATATAGCTAAAGTCATGTTGTTGTAATTGCTGAGTCATGGAAAAGTGTATAGTCTTCACCTGCTACTAAACCCGATGGTAGAATTCTAGTCATGTGAATGAATGTGTTGACGTTGAGCATGAAGAGAAGTCATTGGATTACCGGCCATTGATGAATTTTGTTAACCAATGTGAGGAAAAATCACCATTGATGTCAATGAGTGCCAAGGTACCCAAGTACATCTTGCGAAGTACGAATGAATGAGTTGATTTCGAGCCACTTGCAAGCTCTGACGATCAAGGGACATTGATGTATTCCCATGATTGTCAACGAGAGAACTTGCCATTAAGGCATGCACGCCTCCAGGTACACCAAAGGAAATCTAGTCTATATCCCAGATAAGGTGCTGACGTCGATGGGGTAAGACTTGTTGAAAGGTGGGCATTAAGGAATCCCACATCATTCAACACAAGTTTTGATAAGAAGATTGGTAGGACTATAGGAAAGATCTCAGTAGAAATAGTGTTTATAGAAAGGCAATGTAGTCATGGAAAAGGGAGCTAGATGGTTTTATTCATAAGGCAAAGAGAGCGGGAAAAGAAAAATAGATGTATGCGACTAAAAAAGATAGGCATGTGCGAAGTCATGAAGGATAAGGCAATGAAATAGTGGACTCCAGCATGGATGACGAATAAGCTTGGAAGGAGAAATGCGGGGAAAGAATTCATGATGCAGAATGGTTGTATGAATGGTCATTGTGTAACAACAAACGTCATGATATGTGCGATAAGACTCAACTCCTTCAAGCAATCACGAAATCATGTTTTTTCGGAAAAAATTTGCAATTCTTGAAAATCACTTCGTCATGAGATGCAACCGGCTGTGAACCTGAAAAAGCTTAGTACCAATTCCTGCACAAAAACTTTAGAGAAGTTTGAAAACATAATCATGGAGAAGGAAGTACGAATGCGGAAAACTAAAGAAGTAACATGCGTTTATACCTGTTGTCGTTGCGCACTTATTCCATCGTTGATTGTTGCTTGAAGTGACTTTAGGAAAACAATTAGTGTTTAAGCGTAGAAGCATATGTTGGCATTGTTTTCAGGAATTTGTTGAAAAGTCCATTTGCGATTTGGCAGTTTTATAATTTTATGTATTTTGTGATGTTTTGATTTTTCTAATTTTTATTTTTATAATGTTTTTCTTTCTTTTCGTGGTTTTATAATTTTTATGGTTTTTGAGGTTTCGTAGGTGTATTTATTCCTACAAAAATAAACTAGAAGATTTTTGTTTTTCTTTGTTGTTATATATATATTTTTTCTTTTTATTAACTACAAATGCAAATCATTAGTCCGAATGAATCTTTAGCATAGCATGGAAAACCCCTAGATAATTTTTATTCAAGCACTAGGTATGGTGCCAATGCTTATAGTGGCAACAGTATGCAAAATAAAATCAAACAAGTAAATTTCTGCATTTCTTTATTTGTTTTCAAATGGAAATGGGCAAATCACTAAAGAATACAAAACTGAAGTTACAAGTTTCAATCACCATATATAAGTCTCCATTTTCTCCATATGAAAACAATTTTCAATCTATGTGCGAGAAAGTAAATGAGAAAAGTAGGGTTCAGAAATAGTTGCCAATGAGAAAATGAATCATGTTCTACAAATTGAAAGTCGTTTTCTACACGTTGAGAGGGTAGGGGGAACAAAACAACATATGCTCACATAAGAAACCTACCATTTTCTCCTTCTTGACAATGATCACCTGGCAACTGAAATAAACACACAACAGAGTTGACAGCAAAGTAGTTGCAATATTTATTAGAACTTCAAAAATCCCAATACCATTGCAGAAAATGATTCAACTACAACAAACCATAGGTCTTAATGTTCAAAGTCAGTCGACCATAGTATTATAAGAATTTAATGAATCCAAACAAAGAAAGTCTGTG
>JASDQU010737960.1:23280-58662 GCA_032191745.1 Picea mariana
AGGGGCTGAAATCGTAGTTGCACAATGAATGAAAATTCACAGTCAAATAAATGTGTAACATAGTTGAGGAAGGCATGCTATCAAATTCATTGTGATCTACAATTTGTGGTGGAATAAAATGCCGATATATAAAGTCAATATTGCAATGATATAAAAACTCAGTTATACAAATTCGTAGTGATAAAAATGCAGATATATAAAAACTGTGCATGATGCCAAAACCGTGGATCAAAAATTGTGCAATGTGGCAATAAAATTGTGGATTGAGAACTGTGTAAAGGGTTTTTATTGTTTACAACTAGCTGGGTGTTATCATCAAGCTCGCTGGGTTTCATTCAAGAAAAAAAATGTTAAGTTTTATTATAAGACATCGCAATCAATAAAAGGAAAAAAAAACGATGTCATGGAGACTCAATCTCAGTCATAAGGTAAGGAAAAATACGTTGTCCATTCCCAAGTTTAAAATGTATAAGCGACAGTTGATTAATAAATAATATATATGCACAATGAAGGGTAAATTCGAGTTCTAAAATGTATAAATAAAGGTAAATTCGCAGGGTAGATTTGCCATCCAAATAATCAATCACAGAGGATAATTTTGTGGTTGAAAGCTTGCAAGGAGCCACGGATTTGTAGTGTTTACGTATCCTGATCACAGCGTAAAAGAGGGATTTGTGGTGCAATTTAAAATTCAATTGTTGTGTGTAAGATGTCAAGGAGAGTGGTTTGAATGATGGGTAAATGTGGCTAAAAACACAGAGAGAAAAGATAAAAAATACGCAGAGGTATTTGATAGCAAGAAGGCGCAAGACAATCCATAAACCAGGAACAATCAACAGGGGTAGATAGCTGGGGAAAAACATCCTTCGCTCATCATCCATGCACAGAAAAGCAGAGCATTAGAATCTATAGGTCTCTATGCACCGAAGTGACGACCGTCGATTCATCTCTTGGTCAACTTCTTAGACGTGGACTGATGATCTAGGGATGAGGACGAAGGATAAAGCACAATCCTTTCATAACAATCAATAAAACAAAACAAAACAGTCATAGCAATCAGGGATCAGGTTGCCAAGGAAATCAATTCAAATGCAGCGAGCATAAAGATATGATGACCTTAAGTTCTTGATTAAAAACACCGAATAAAACACATTTTGTTACACAATAGAAGTATAGTAAGGAAAGCATAAGAAAAAAATTAATCAACCATTCAAAATAACACTTGTGTACTGTATCCCAAAGCGACCACTCTGACTCGTTGTCCCATGCACGCTCCGTCCAGCGCCCGCTTTCCGACCGATGTGACTTCACTGGTACCTCCTAGCCAATGATAGGGGTACTCTTCTTCCCCTTAAGCCCCCTGAGCTGCAAACGGTCCATGCACACTAAACCAAGGAACATCTAGCACCTAGCTTGCCTCACAAGTTTGAGTTACCACTCGTTACCCGAGCTGGGTATCCCAACTCCCACAAGATAAGTCAGTCAAGACAAAAATTTTGCAACGTAACATTACGCATGAAGAAGAGATCCATACTCCTCCTCCTCCATCCTTTTTATAGAGGTTCTAAGTGATTTCTCTCCCAAATTCCCATTTAATTTATTTTTCATTAATTTAATTCAGAAAAAACCTCCCCCGTACACATGTCACCCATCCCCCTAGTTGCACCAGAAATTAATTTCATTAATTATTTAATTACTCCTGTTTCCCTCACCCACCTAAAATCATTCCTAAAATCGCTCCTTGGTGTCCCCATATTCCCTTACATTTTAAATGACTCGCGCCCTTACTAAATTCGTAGTTGAGTTCAATTTAGAAAGTTCTTAAAGGAAAGATTCCTTACTAAGTTAGTCATTCTTCTTTTTCCTTACGTTTCCCTTTTTCTTTATGTTACCCCTTTTTCCCTTAGTTTCCTATTTCTTTTAAGTTTCCCTCTTTTCCCTTCTTAACTAAAACTCAAATTAGCAAGCATATAAATTTCCTTTTTTTTTAATTTAATCCCCCAAAGTAATTTGATTTTAATAAATTAATTGAATTTCTTACCCCCTTCTCGTCCCATGTTTAATGATGATTATTATTATTATTAGTTACCACAAGCATCAATTAGACCTAGATTTTAATTTCCTAGGATGGGCAACATTCTTATTAGGGAAATTGTTTTTAAATCTTTCTTATCACATCATTCGTTCTAAGTCCATCTAGGTTTATTCACTTATTAGTTAACAATGTGACGTGCCCTTCAGGACGCACTAGGTTCTCCAAGGGTGCCACTCACCTCATTTCATTTCCTTTGCAATACGTGCCCTTCAGGATGCACTACATGCTCCAAGTGTGCCACTCGCCTCTTTCTATTTTACTTGCACGATGTGCCCTTTATGATGCACTACGTGCTCCGAGGGTGCCACTCGCCTCTTTCTGTTTTTCTTATGTGGCGTGCCCTTCAGGACGCACTACGTGCTCCAAGGGTGCCACTCGCCTCCTAACTGACTTGGTAGAAATCAAAAACCTCTGAAGTCAATACTATGCCAGGTGATCCTGTGGGAGACTAAGGGATTATAAGGAAAAAGGCCCCTGCCTTATTGTGCGCCCCTTAGAATCATCATGAGCAACTGTCACAATATACCCTCACGGCATCGTTGGTATTCTCGAACTAGGTAATCATTAACCTACAGTTCGAGCCACAATGGGAGTGCTAGTAGGTTGTGGCAGGGTTGTTGTCGACACCTCTTCCTCAATGTCTCTACTTGTCGTGCGTGACCCCTCTACTCCACATGTGAGTCTGGTCGATAAGCTATCGTCAGCCTGCATCATCAACAAGTCATGTCAGAAATAAAATCAATCATCATAACATATAATAAGATGTGCATATGTCATATCAACAGCAATCAAACCCCAATAGTCCAGTCCTTGACTCGATCCAGAGTCCAAGGGGTTTCATCGATGCCTCTGCATCCTCGAGGTCCAAAGTCCTGCACACTCAGGAGAACCCAGTCAATAGCACTTGTCTATGTAAATACACAAAATAACATATAATCACATCCATAATGCCTCATAATCATAATCAAACGACCAATAGTATAATAATCCAGATCACTTGCAAGCAAGTTTCCTCAAAGAATAAGTTTGCTTAGTGCGCGCAAGAGAGGGATGTTACATACACCCTCGTCTTGGTCTAAACTTCATCCTAAAGTTTCACAGTATATAAGTGCCGAAATAATGTGTATCACGGTATCATAAGTCTATCGATAATAAAAAAAAAAAGGAAATTGTTGGCGCATATCATATGCGTCCTCCCAGGTCGTCGAGTGCGGACTATAGTTGTCCCACTGGACCTTGACATGATCTATTGTTCGACATCGTAGCTATCAAATGCAATGATCCAGGATGCAGATCGGCTCAGCCGTGAGTTCCCCCTTGTCTGATACCTTCAATGAACTCATGTCAATAACATGTGTAGGATCACTAATATAATGTCTGAAAACATATACGTGAAAAACATCGTGCATATGCCTCAAAGAATCAGGCAAGACTAGTCGATAGGCCAGGGGCCCCTTCCTCTCCATAATCTCGAAAGGTTCCATGAACCTAGGAGAGATTTTAGCTCCCTTTCCAAACTTGATCAAACTCTTATGTGGTTTTACCCGCAAGAATACTTGATCGCCAGCTTCATAACTACGGTCAACTTGGCGCGCATCGGCATAACTCTTCTGTCGATCCTATGCTTCTTTGATCCTTTGTCTTATTATTTTCATTTGATCTTCCATTTCTTGGATTGCTTCTAGTCCCATCAGTACCCTATCCTCAAGCCAATCACAAATCAAAGGCATCTGACATGGTCGCCCATAAAGAAACTCAAAAGGTGCCATCTTAATGGTGCTTCGGTAACTGTTGTTATAAGCGAATTCTACTAGTGGCAATAATTCTTCCCAACTCTTCTGTTGTTCCATCACGTACATGTGCAACATGTCTTCCAAGACTTGGTTTGTTCGTTTGGTCTACCTGTTTGTCTCAGGTTGATACGCAGTACTAAAGTTAAGTTGGGTTCCCAAGGCCTCTTGGAAACTAGTCCAAAATCGTCCAGTAAACATCGATCCTCGATCAGATATAATCCTCTTAAGCACACCATGAAGCCTCACAATATCACTGATGAAAACTCTAGCTATGTCGGGTGCCTGATACGTCGTACGCACAGGAATAAAATGAGCACTTTTCTTCAGAGTTTCAACTACCACAAAAATTGAGTCGTGTCTCCTTGCTGTCAGTGGATATCCAACAATGAAATCCATCGAAATGACCTCCCATTTCGATTCTAGAATAGCGTGAGGTTGTAGTAATCTTGTTGGATGTCTATGTCCAGCATTCATCTGCTGACATTCTAGACATCTGGCCACATAGCTAACTATGTTTTCCTTCATTCCTTTCTAGAAGAATAAGGGTTTAAGGTCCACCCTCATCTTCGTGACCCCTGGGTGAGACATGTACACTGCTATGTGAGCCTCATTTAGGATCAAACTCCTCAAATCGTCATTCAGTGGTACGAAAATTTGATTTTTAAATCTCAATAGTCCATTGTCGTCCAACGTAAATCCTTCAAATCTTGGTAACATCATTGTGTTTTGTCTGATTAAATCCTTGACCTCTTTGTACCAGTCATCATTGCACTGTAAAGTTAGAATCTTTTCACGTAGATTTGTCTGAAGAGGTAACATCGAAAAGATACATGGTCTCTGACTCAATGCATCTGCCACTCGATTCGTTGTTCCTTTTATTTAAGTAATCTCGAAATCATACTCGCTAAGCAATTCCAACCAACATCATTGTCGCACATTCAGGTCACTTTTTCTAAAGATATGTTGTAGCCCACAGTGGTCCATTTTTAATTCAAAATTTTGTCCAATAAGGTAGTGTCTCCAAACTCTCAAGGCATAAATAATGGCTAACAACTCCAAATCGTGCATCACGTAGTTCTCCTCATGCCTTCTCAATTTCCTCGAGATGTAAGCGATCACTCGACCATCTTGCATCAAGACTTTGTCTAAGCCTTCCTTGGATGCGTTAGTGCATACCAAGAAGTTCATGTCCATGTCAGGGACCTTTAGTATCTGTGGTGTTTTCAACAGCTCCTCGAGCCTCCAAAATTCCTTCGTGCATTTCTCGATCCAAACAAACTTCTTGTTCTTCTTCTACAATTTCGTGATCGAATTTGCTATCTTTGAAAATCCCTCGACGAACCATCGATAGTATCCTGCTAAACCCATGAAGCTACACACTTCTGGGACATTTGTCAGCACAGGCCATTCCATAATAGCCTCGACCTTTTTTGGATCCATGGTGATACCTTCGTCGGGGATGACATGCCCTAAGTATTGACTCTTTGATTGATAAAACGAGCATTTAGACAATTTCCCATACAATTTGTTCTCTCGCAAACACTGTAGTACCAAGCGCAAGTTCTTTTTATGCTCCTCCATCGTCTGAGAGTAAATCAAAATATCGTCAATGAATACTTGGATGAACTTGTCCAAGTACTCGCAGAACACCCCGTTCATCAAACTCATATATACCCTTGGGGTGTTTGTCAGTTCAAATGGTAAAAAAGTAAACTCGTAATGCTCAAACCTCATCTTAAAGGAGGTCTTAGGGACATCATCCTCCTTGATCTATAACTGGTGATACCCTGATCTCAAGTCGATATTTGAAAACACTGTTGCACCCTTCATTTGATCAAATAGATCATCAATCCTTGGCAACGGTTAGTGATTCTTGATCGTTGCCTTGTTCAATTGATGGTAGTCAATGCAGATTCTCCATGACCCATCCTTATTTCATATGAAAATAACAGGCACACCCCATGGTGACACACTAGGACATATCAATCCCAGGTCCAGCAACTCCTTCAGATGCATTCTCAACTCCTATAACTACGGGGTCGACATACGATAAGGTGTTCTCTCTATTGGTTCAGTCCTCAGTTTTAGGTCTATGGTAAATTCCAATTCCCTCTCTGGAGGCATCCCAGGTAAATCCTCTAGGAAGACATCCACAAACTCTCTCACCACAGGAAGGTGTTATAGACCTTCCTCTACTCCCTTCTCGATTAATGCAAGGAACGCATAAATCTTACATCCCTTGCGCATGCTCTTCCATAGCTACAAGGAAGAGATGAACCTCATGGAAACTCCCTGGTTTCATCCTACAATCACATGTCTCTATCCCTCATCATCGACCAAGCTCAACCGTTTCATATTAAATTTGAGTATCGCCTCATGAGATTCCAACCATTCCATACTGATCACGATGTCATAATATCCTAAGATTGTGACATACAAGTTGGCCCTGGTGAAAAACTCTCCCAGGTTAAGGATACAACTCGTAACCTTCCCTTCAACCTTTGGTTTGGCTCCTGAAGCCATCTCTACAAATCTAAACTCATCTTATTTGACTTCCTTTACCTTAATCCTTTTTAGCGCTGCACCAGAAATGAAACTCTCGGTAGCACCGGGATCTATCAAAATACTAAGGGTTTGGTCAGCGACGGTACCTAACGTCTCGAGCACAGTCCACTAGTGATTTGCCTGGCGGTTATTCACCATTGCATGAATCCAATGGACTTTGCCCAAATCTCCCACGGTAGTGGGTCTGGTTGATCCATATGCTCTAGTCCTCTCCACTGGGTAGTCGCATTGGTAGTGTGTCTCCCCACATGTCCAACACCCCTTCTTTGGTCTAGTACTCTTGGTACCCAAAAAAGAAGCCGACAACCCACTGGCCTGGAATCCTAGTCTGTTCTGTTGAACAGGCCTAAACTGTTGCGGTTGTTGTCGACATTGTTGTTGATGCTGTGGTCCCCGGTAAGGAGTCCTCTACTAAGGTGTTGGTCGCTGAGGTGTAGTGAAAGTGGATCCTCTCTGGAAGACACTATATCCTGGCATATGTCTGGCTGGTGTCTAATGTTGTTGCACAACAAATGACACATGCCCTGCTAGTCTTGATGGAGTCCTACTCTGACCCCTACTAATAAGATCCTCCTCTGCTATGAGGGCCTTCTAGATAACATCATGCAAGGTCTGAGGCATCAGAATCCTAACCTTTACACGTATGTTGACATTAAGGCCAAACAAGAACCTGTTGACCTTAAGTTTCTCGGTATTAAGGTGCGGAGCATACCAAAGAAAATCCATAAAACGGGCCTCATACTCGGGCACCGTATGGCTGCCCTGTCGTAAGGTGTTGAACTCGTTGAGATGACGCTCAATCAATTCCTCTGATATGTACCTCTCTCAGAAGCATTCCTTGAATAGTTCCCATGACACGTCTTCGACGGCTATGTTCAATTGTGGCAGGAGCATCTTCCACCATAGAAGAGTGCTCCCCTTCAGTTGAAAGACCGCCATGTGGACCTTCATGTTGGAGGTATAGTCGCGAAGTGAAAATCACATCGCCATATTCTCCAGCCATGCCTCAGTGGCTGCAGCATCTAGGGCACCAAAGAACTCAGAAAATTTGACCTTCTCAAGTTCGTAGTGAATGCTACGAATACCGACCGGAGCGTGGTGGACCCTCAGGGGGTGCCAACACCCTGGCCTCATATCTATCCAATTGGATGATCAGTGTCTCAGACATCTGCTGAAAGGACCTCATCATCCCAACCACATCACCCACCACTATATTCTCCCGCCCGACAACATGTTCATCTCCCTCGAGGTTAGACCCCTTAGGCGTGGATGTTACTGGAGGCATTGTGCCTCCTCCCCTAGCACCCCATCGTTTTCCTCTACGACGTCCTCTAACCATTATTACCTGCATGAATAAAAGTCAACTTAATTAGCAACATTATAATCAAATATCATATCAATGAAAGTCGTATTGTTCCCAAGTCGCGGGTTGAACTCACTCTGATACCATATATAAAGACCCCAATCGTACGACTACAAGCGAAGCAGAAAGTGAAAAAAATTTCTTTTATTTTTAGATCAGGAAGGCAACAATGACAAAAGTTAAACCACACAACCTGACGACTAACTCCACGCACACAGATTAGGCAATAGACAAATATAACTCAACGCACTAGCACAACGAGCAACTAGGCAAAACATGCGTAAATCAACTGATAGAAACTACTACCTGCCCGACACAAATGTGACAATTCCTACGAGCTAAAGGACAAAATCCACAATCTCGACACAATGGCCTCGACGACTAGTAACTAGAACCTCTATGGCACGCAAAACCAAACACATGAAGGCATTACAACCCAAGTGCCAACAACAAATGTACAATGATCAACAACACCCACAACAGAAAGCACAAACTCCGACCAAGTTATCATTCGCCTCTATCCAATAGGGCACGCCATGATCCCTTCATCATAAATCATGTCGACCCTAGGTGATAGGTGCAACGATAGCTCTGGCGCAACATAACCTATCTGGACCAAGGACTCAAGATAAATCCAACACGCCAGGAGCTGAAATAACTGACAAGAAGACTATGCCTACGCCCTCAAGCAACAGGTCGACAAGACACAAGATGACGTTATTCAAATAAAATTTGTGCAAGATATTACACAACTTTGCCAACAAACAAAACCATTATCTGTTAAGCCAGATGCCTAAGTGTGAAGGAGTGAACTATTATCAAGTTACTCGGGTCATAAATGTTATCATAAGGTAAATTAAAAAAAGCTCTTAACAAAATCAATAAGCTGACTAACAATTACCTACTGACCATTAATAAGTGGACTATTGATCTACGCTTCTTATAAAATAATCAACTTCGCGGTCTAAATTAACAAGTCTAAATTAATCAAAATTAAAACTATATATAATTGTTGTCACACTAACAGAGCTATTCTGAATGCATTGTTGGCATGCAATCAACACTATTCACAAGTCTAATTACCCATGTTGACCAGTCTAAATTAATCACTTAAACAATGTTAACAAGTCTAAATCAACAACATTAACAATATATAATAACATTGAAAATATCAACAAGATTAACAATATTGACAAGTCCAAATTTTATCATTGGCATGTCATTAACAATATCAACAATATATATTAATCGTTGTTCACTAAAACACCATTGTTGTCTAATCAATGCATGAATCACTGAAATTATAAATTGCTATCATTTAAATATAAGTTGTTGTCCTTTCAAACTGAATAATTATAATGAAATCACTATCTATGGACGCAGATAGGATATATATAATAAATGTGATATATAACAATCTATATAATAAAATCACCATCTATATGCTCTATAAAACGAGGTGCTATCTATGTCAATTGCAGTCTGCAATCAATCGTTGCCTGCATACGATTGGTTGTCTATATAATCAATGCCATAAAAATACTAGTTGTCAGGCATATCGTTGTCTAATTAAAAGAAGGAGGAAATTATGGAGATCATAATAATATGTTGTGAGGTATCGCTATGTAAATAAAACTGCAGGGTTAATGTTGTCCAGATTATAAGGCCTGTTGTTTTTCAATATGGTAATCGTTGTCATCAAATGAAGTGTTGTCTATCTAGAATAAAAATTTTGTCGAACATTTATAAAAATGTGTAGTCTATTAAATAAAATTGTTGTCGGTTATATATAGACATTGTTCAGCACATCGACATTAATATATCTATAGACATAAGAAAAATTGTATTAATAATTACGTTGTCCCATTCACGTTGTCTTTCCAATTTGCATATTAAATTTGCAGTATCTTTGAGTATAATAAATTCTTTACCAGGAGAGATATAAATCATTGACCCATGTTAAGACATTGTCAAAGTCATAAAACACAGTCCAGGGCGTATGTAACAGGCAGATTGCATAATGGTAAAGCTCGCACAGTAGATATGAATTCGCAGGGTGGCTAAAGGCTAAGAAAGGTGGATCGATTCCCAACACACAGTGAACATGCAGGCATCAAGTAAAAAAAAGGGGATTTGTTGTTGATCAAGTTAAAAAATTGCAGTATTCCAAGAAAATCGTTGTGGTTTACCATGGAGAACGCCCAGAAAAAAAATAAAAAAAAATAAAAAAAAAAAAAGCCGAGGCATTGAAACATTGGGTTTAACACAAAATCATGATAAAAAAAGGGGGTGAAATCGCAGTCACACAATGAATGAAAATCCACATTCAAATAAATGTGTAACATAGTTGAGTAAGGCACGCTATCAAATTCATTGTGATATACAATTCGTGGTGGAATAAAACGCTGATATATAAAGTCAATATCACAGTGATATAAAAACACAGTGATACAAATTCGTAGTGATAAAAACACAAATATATAAAAATTGTGCATGATGCCAAAACCATGGATCAGAAATTATGCAATGTGGCAATAAAATCATGGATTGAGAAATGTGTAGAGGGTGTTTACTATTTACAACTAGTTGGGTGTTATCATCAAGCTCGTTGGGTTTCATTCAAGAAAAATAAAATGCTGAGTTTTATTATAAGACATCGCAGTCAATAAAAGGAAAACAAAATGTTTTCATGAAGACTCAATATCAGTCATAAGGTAAGGAAAAATACATTGTCCATTCCCAAGTTTAAAATGTATAAGTGATAGCTGATTAATAAAAAATATCTTTACACAATGAAGGGTAAATTCGTAGTCTAAAATGTATAAATAAAGGTAAATTCGCAAGGTATATTTGCCATCCAAATAATCAATCGCAGAGGATAATTTCATGGTTGAAAGCTTGCAAGGAGCCACGGATTCGTAGTTTTTACGTATCCTGATCACAGAGTAAAAGAGGGAGTTGTGGTGCAATTTAAAATTCAATCGATGTGTGTAAGATGCCAGGGAGAGTGGGTTGAATGATGGGTAAATGTGGGTGAAAACGCAGAGAGAAAAGACAAACAATACATAGGGGTATTCAATCGCAAGAAGGCATAAGACAATCCATCAACCAAGAACAATCAACAGGGGTAGACAGTTGGGCAAAAACATCCTTTGCTCATCATCCACACATAGAAAAGTAGGGCATTAGAATCTATAGGTCGCTATGCACCGAAGTGATGACCATTGATTTGGCTCATGGCCAACTACTCAGGCATGGATTGATGATCTATGGATGAGGGCGAAGGATAAAGCACAATCCTTTCATAATAATCAATAAAACAAAACAAAACAGTCATAGCAATCAGGGAATGGGTTGCCAAGGAAATCAATTCAAATGCAGCGAGCGTAAAGCTATGATGACCTTAAGTTCTTGATTAAAAATGCCGAGTAAAACACATTTATTTACACAATAGAAGTACAGTAAGGAAAGCCCAAGAAAAAAATTAATCAACCATTCAAAATAACGCTTGTGTACCATAGCCCAAGGCGACCGCTCCGAGTCATTGTCCCGTGCGCGCTCCATCCAGCTCCTACTTGTTGACCGATGGGACTTCACCAGTACCTCTCAGCCAATGCTAGGGGTACTCTTCTTCCCCCTGAGCCCCTTGAGCTGCAAAGGGACCATGCACACTAAACCAAGGAACATCTAGCACCCACCTCGCCTAGCAAGGTCGAGCTACTACTCATTACCCGATATGGGTATCCCAACTCCCACGAGATAAGTCAGTCAAGAAAAAAATTATGTAGCGTAACCTTACGCATGAAGAAGAGATCCATACTCCTCCTCCTCCATCCTTTTTATAGATATTCTAAGTGATTTATTTCCCAAATTCCCATTTAATTTATTTTTCATTAATTTAATTCAGATAAACTTTCCCCCGTACACATGTCACCCATCACCCTAGTTGCACCAGAAATTAATTTCATTAATTATTTAATTACTCCTATTTCCCTCACCCACCTAAAATCATTCCTAAAATCACTCCTTGGTGTCCCCATATTCCCTTACACATTTTAAATGACTTACGCCCTTACTAAATTCCTAGTTGAGTTCAATTTAGAAAGTTCTTAAAGACAAGATTCCTTACTCACTTAGTCATTCTACTTTTTCCTTACGTTTCCCTTTTTCTTTATGTTTCCCCTTTTTCCCTTAATTTCCTATTTCTTTTAAGTTTCCCTCTTTTCCCTTCTTAACTAAAACTCAATTTAGCAAGTGTAGAAAAATCACCTTTTTCCCCTTTTTCTTTTTAATTAATAAATTTTAATTAGCATATATAGAAAAAACAATCATTTCCCCCTTTTAAAAAAAAAAAAATTAATCCCCNCCCAAAGTAATTTGATTTTAATAAATTAATTGAATTTCTTACCCCCTTCTTGTCACATGTTTAATTATTATTATTATTATTATTATTATTATTATTATTATTATTATTATTATTATTATTTACCACAAGTATCACTTAGACCTAGATTTTAATTTCCTAGGTTGGGCGACATTTTTATTAGGGAAATTGTTTTTAAATCTTTCTTATCACATCATTCGTTCTAAGGCCATCTAGGTTTATTCACTTATTAGTTAACAACGCGACGTTCCCTTCAAGACGCACTAGGTACTCCAACGATGCCACTCGCCTCATTTTGTTTCCCTTGCACGACGTGCCCTTCAAGAGGCACTACGTGCTCCAAGGGTGTCACGCGCCTCTTTTCATTTTTCTTGCGCGACATGCCCTTTAGGATGCACTACGTGCTCCAAGGGTGCCACTCACCTCTTTCTATTTTTCTTGTGTGGCGTTCCCTTTAGGATGCACTACATGCTCCAAGGGTGCCACTCACCTCTTGAATGACTTGGTAGACATCAAAAACCCCTAGAGTCAATACTCTGCCAGGTGATCTTGTGGGAGACTAAGGGATTCTAAGAAATAAGGCCCCTGCCTTATTGCACGCCCCTTAGAATCATCGTGAGCGACTATCGCAGTCTTCCCTCATGGAATCGTGGGTATTCTCAAACTAGGTAATTGTTAACCTATAGTTCGAGCCATTGAGGGAGTGCTAGTAGGTTGTGGCAAGGATTTTTTCCATACCTCTCCCTCAACATCTATAGTTGTCGTGCATGACCTCTCTACTCCACATGTGATTTTGGTCGGCAATCTATCGTCAGCCTGCATCATCAATGAATCATGTCAGAAATAAAATCAATCATCATAACATCTAATCAGAAGTACATATGTCATATCAACAACAATCAAACCCCAATAGTCCACTCCCTGACATGATCCGGAGTCCAAGGGGTTTCATCGATGCTTCAGCATCCTCGAGGTCCAATGCACACTCAAGAAAACCCAGTCAATAGCACATGTCTACGTAAATACACAAAATAACATATAATCACATCCATAATGCCTCATAATCATAATCAAACGGCCAATAGTATAATAATCGGGATCACTTGCAAGCAAGTGTCATCAAAGAATAAGTTCGCTCAGTGTGCACAAGAGCGGGATGTTACATTGGGCTTGAAGGGGCATTGTGTAGGCACCATTGTAGGTGAAGAAATAATATCTTCTTTCTCTTCTGCAATTTGCTTCTGCTGGATAAAATATGTTGAGGTTGCAGTGGTTGTAGTGGCCTTCTATATATCCTTTGAACAGACTGTGAAGAGGTTGAATTTTGCAATATGAGAGATTACCTTGCGGCACTATTTTGGTGGAACGGTAGTCGGAACTACCTCTGGTATCCTGTAGAGATGACCCCCCATAGTAATAATTACATTATGGGCTTGAGACTCATAAACATCATGACGTTTACACATATATGGTTGGCCCAAAATAACATCACAAAAATCAAGAGGGGAAACATAACACACTACCTCATCCTTTAAGGGTTGGATGTCATAGGACATGAGACACTGTTGGTTGACACGGAAATCTCATCCCTGGTGAAGCCACCCGATGTTGTATGGTTGCAGGTGTGGTGTTGTCGACAACCCCAACTATTTAATGACCTCAACTAAGATGAGGTTATTCTTTTTGTCGCTATCAACAATGAAATGCAACGAGGTCCCCTTCACCCACATCAATGAATGGAAGTAGAGCTCCCCCTCTTCAGGATCTATCGGTTCTTCTGGTTGAATTGTTGCAGTAACGATAGTAGCAGTGGGGTCTACATCGATGATCTGTATTTTTTCATTATTTTCTGGATCAAATTATGAATAAGGGTTCGTCTCCTTGTCTTTGATCTCTGCCACCAATGATTGTTTCAAGCAACATTTATCGGTGTTGTGCCAAAGGAGTTTGTGGAATTCGCACCACTTCCCAGTGTCATTCTTCGTCTTTCCTTTACCCTTATTTTCTATGTCTTGGACTGGTTTTTGGGAGGTTGTTGGTTAGGGATGTCTTTATCATTCTTTGGTTGTTGCGGATTTGCATACTTGAACTCCCATTTGTTTTGGTGCCTAAATTTCTTCTTGATTTTGATAGCATATCAATAGGCAGATCCCAATGATGAGATGTTTAGGAAATCCATTTTGGTTTGGATGTACCTATGCAGAGCCCCACAGTATTTTAGAACTAGATGTTGCTCAGAGTCTTTGATACCCAGCTTGGTGTGGAAGGTATGGAAATTATTTGTGAACTTCATCACTATTTGGCTCTTCTCGTGTCGCAGTGTGGTCCATATCATGTACCGGTCTTCATAGTTATCAACAAGGTAATATTATTCCTTGACCGCATCCACAAAAAAATCCCAAGTGGGCTCAGCCCCATATATTCCAGATTCCTTTGTGGAACTTTTCTCCAAGTAAGTTTCCCGCCAATGTTTGACATGGGGGGGGGGCTTGAGGAGTGTGAAGGTGATATTTTCCATGTCGAAAAAATTGTGAACAGAGAAATAACCTTCTAGAATATTTAACCATTTTTTTAGAGCATTCGGATCTATCTGACCTTAGAGTACAAGAATATCAAAATTAACCTGTACCTTGAAGGGAGAGGTTCCTCCAAAGTGGATTCTTGATGAATATGTGTTTGCTGTTGTCGGAAGATGTTGAAGGATGTGGGAAAAATTTTCCATCATTCTGTCACTTTGTTGTGTGAGAGCTTGCTCAAGAAACAGGTTAATAGAATATTTTTCTCCGTCATTTTTCTTTTCTTCCACCATGGATGGTTTCTTCAACGTGTGAGAGAAATTGTCCTCAAGAGAGACAAGCTCGAGACCCAACTTGCTATACTCGTACCTTGTTGGGGACATGCACTGAAAAATGATCAAGAGTAGCCTGCTCTGATACCACTGATCCGGATTATTTTCAGAATGAAATGAAAGCAGAGATATTACAATGAAGTGCACATAAATATTACCAAAAATAGAGAAATACAGTAATACGTTATTTCTATTAATGAAAGAAATGTACACAGAATTTAAAAATACAAAGTGAAAGACTCGCTAGAATGGTGGTGGATTATCTTTGAGAATATATGTGACGGCTGCGCTCATTCACAAGAAGATGAATACAATGAGGCTCTAATGTCTTTTTTATAATAAACATGAATGTCAAAACCCTATACATCCAAAAACCTAACCCTAGGAGATGAAGCACCAAAAGTCATGTGGGCCTCATAGGGGTAAGTTAGTACATCAACTTCTCGGGAATGTAACTTTTGCATACGATCTATGTTTTAGATGTGTGATATCCCATTGGAAAGGTATTTTTGAGAACTACACATTATGCCATAAAACTTTAACTCCATCTACAGTTTCACAGTGGAAATCCAAGAAAACATTGATTAGGTCCCCAAAACGGCCCTGAAAGTATAGAAAGATGTACTGACATGAAGACGTCCAAAATAAGTTAGTTGGAATAGGTGGGAGGCCACCATTATCCACCTGGATGTTATGTAGGGATTCATAACATCCCTGGAAGTCTAGTGTTATCACACTAATTTGCCTTGGGTCTTTAGTTTGATTAATACTTTTTTAAGCCTTAGATTTTAATTTTTTGAGTCTCAACCTCTTAAATTTTGTTGTTAGGTTCATCTTAGAAGATTAAAGTTTTGAGTCATAGTTCTTGTTTGGTCCTCAATTTGGTTTATGGTTCTAGAACCTCTTTAACTCATGACTCATTTTTGGTCCTCATCATGACTTGTCCCTAAATCGACTCCTCCCATTGCTAAACTGATCTGACTCCTCTTTCTCTTCACTCATGACCTAGTAAGCATGACTCATTGTACTCGCTTACCTGTCCAATCATTTTTTGATTTGGAAGCACTGCCTACTCATCAGACAATTCCATAGTGCCTGTCATGTTTATCATCCATCCACTCCAAGTCATGATTTCCATGACTGAGACCGTGTCCCTTGTTTTCAGTGCCAAACATCGGTTAATGTGCTTTCAAAAGATCTTGCATTTATGATCCTTCGTAACGATTTCTTAATTTTGAAAAGGTTAACAGTGTTGTGCTACATAAGTTTGCCCGTTCCGATCAAGTGACCACATGTCAACTAAATCTGATGTTGTGAGAGATTCCAGGGTCAAAGTTTCCTCAATTTCATCCCATGATCGTGCTAAAGACCTCAATAGGTGTCGACTTTACAGGTTTCCTATGAAGCCTCCTTTGCATATTAATTTTCTCAGGAAATTTGTGCTCGGATTTTCGGTTTGTTAATCCTGTAGGGTAGTAAGGAAGCCATATTTGCATACCTAAAAATTTCCTTCCCCGTGTCCATGGTCTGATTACTATCATTTTCTTTAACCATTGAAGTCGCAGGACTGTAATAGCTTATCCCCTGTGTATGTGTTGTGCTACCCAGAGGCGTTGCTCAAACCCTCTATGTTTTCCTTACTCCCTTTCATCCTGTACTAAGATCCATTCTCGATTACCCCTTCACATTCTACGCTCTAAAAATCCTGTACAAGTCTAAAGTTCTATTTCCCATAGTCAAGCTCAACTTTATATTCAGTGTCAATTTTAAGGGCCATCTTTGTACATTTGAAACCTGAATTGAAGCTTCCTGGTCATTAGCATCCCTTAATCCTCCCAAGAACCCTCATTTTTGAGTCATGGAGACCCCTCATTCAAAGAAAGAACACAAAGGTGGAAAGATAGTTAGGACAGAACCTGTGGACATGCGCCTTTTTGACACAGAGCCCATGGAAAGGGAGATAATTCAAAGAGAAGGATGCCTCTCTTTCTTCTAGAACATGCAGAGAGGCCATCAAGAGGTAGAAAAACAATTTTCATCTAATTTTGATGGCAAGAAAACCAGAGTTGGGGATTTGTAATTTGAGGTAACTGAAACCTCCATCTCAGCTGCAACAAGGATTCCCATTTCAGGTGTAAAGTAGTTCAAGGCCATGGTTTTGAGTTCACCCTTTGTTAAATATCTCTTCAAGCCTGAATATCGAGCCAATGAGTTGTCTAAGAGTATGCCAAGGAATCAATTGATCCAGCGGTTTGATAGAACTTTGAAGATCATACAGAGATATTTTACTTGTGAAGGGAGATTTAACACCTTGTATCATTACCACATAAGGTTGTTGTACATTTTACTGGTAAGATTGAGATGAATGTTCCTTATTACCTATTGAGAAGTATAGGTAAAATGTCATATAGGGTGCAAGACAAATCTAAGGATGTGGATTCTATCCTTTTCCACTCTGGATTGATCAGAATGTTAGTCTTTGAAGAGTTGGGAAAGAAAGAGATTTCATGGGAGAATTTTGTGGTTACTTCTCACTTCAAGATGGACCCAACACCTACTCCCCAATCACAGATTTCAATTCCTTTAGCATCCACCAGTACTAAAGCAGGTATCAACAAGAAGAGAAAGGGCAGAGCCCCTGTTTCAGAAATCAGCAAGCAGGTCATGGAAGATGATGAGGAGACTTGTACTTCTCCACATAGAGATTTCTCACCCCCACCTTCACTAGGGTTAGAAGAAGTGCCTTCCTCTACCAATTTGACATCTAAGAGAGGAAAGAAGCTTCTCTTTCCCTCTTCTCCTCCACCAGTCGAAATCAAGGGTAAAAGACCTTTCACTAGGTCATCAATTCCTGAGGTTTTCAAAGAGCAGTCTTTACCAGAAACCCCTATGCATAAGGAGAAAGGAAAAAGAATTGAAAATCTTGTGGAAGAGAAATCAGAAACCCCTATTTAGAGGAAGAAGGGTAAAGGTACCAAAATACCTTTGGAGAGGAAATATGAAGTCTTTGTGAAAGATTTTGAATAGCCTGTGAAGAACAAAGGAGAATCTATTGTGCAAGAGAAGAAGCATAAAGGAAAGGGTTTTGAGAAGGCTAAAGAAACACACAAGAAAATTCTTGTACAGAGGGAAGAAGAGGATGAGAAGAAGCATGTTGAGACTGTGCATGTCTCTGCTGCCCCTGGTGATTAGACCTTCAAGAGACTTATCAGACAACTTAAGGAGTCAAGAAAAGAAGTGGATAAATTGAAAAAGGAAGCCATGTTTGAAAGAGTCAAGATGACAAAGCTTATGGATGGCTATAGTCATACCCTTGACTTGGCAAGATTTGCAGCAAGGAGGAATCAACCCCTACATAGACAGCTCCAGAAACTCTACAGGCTAAACAAAGGTTTCTAGGCTCAGAACAGGAAGCTAAAGGCAGAACTGAAGAATTTCCAAGATGAGGTAGCCCAAAGGAACTTACAGGTGTTGGTTAAGGCTGCCATTGAAGATGACAAACCAACATATAAGGAGAGAACAACTACATTGAAGAAGCCTGCCAGTGCTAAGAAGAAGAAGTCTGCTAAGTCAATTGAAGATACTCTTTCTACCAGAAAGAGTGTGAGGCTAAGTGTCAAGATGAAAAAATAGTTGGTAAGGTGTAAGCTCCATTTTTGGGGATTGTTCCTTTTTGGGAGGGTTAACTAATATGAAAATACTATCATTTCCATCTATACAGGCTTCTAGGCATTTAGCTATATGGATTTTGAGTTTTTTCTAAGTGTTAGCTTCACTCAGTGGTAAAAGAACTACCTATGGCATAGTCAAGGCACCTAAGTAAAATAGTTTTGTCATCATGGCAGGACACAATCTACTATGCACTTGTTCAAGATTCAAAGACGTCGTGTTTTGGCATTGCTACCCAAACTTGTATGCAAATGCAACGTAAGTGGCACTGCGTAATATTCCACAGAGCGCAGAATTGGTATACAGGTGCAACACAATGGCGCTACCTACAGGTGCTACATAATATTTGGCAAGGATCAGGTTTACACACAGGCACAACACATGGGCACTACCTTATATTTCAATAGAGGATAAATAATGGCACATATATGTAGCACAGGGGCGTTACCTTCTCACCTTGTTCCGTTTTAGGGTGCACTATCCAGAGTTGCTACTCAAGGAATTTGCCAACAAACACCAAGAATCTAGGAGGACTAGGCCAACAGCCTTGGATAAGTTGATGATGGAGAAAGTTACAGAAGTAGCAGCTAGCATGCTAAGGACAACTACAGGCTCCAAAAGGACACATGGAAAAACAGGAGCTGAGCAGCAAAAGAGGATTAAATCAATTAGAAGCATGACTGGATTAGTCACCAACATTTTCCTATTTTATAGCATAGGTTGTTTTCTTAGTTGTTAGAAAAAATAAATGTTTGAGAGATTTTCAAGGGAAGGAGGCCATCTCGTACCTCCAGTTGTTGCCTCCCTTTTTGTTATAAATAGATAGATCAATTTTTTTAGTAGGTTCGGATGGTTGATCAAGGCTCCCTTTATTTTTGTAATATTTTGATGAAGTGACTATGATCTAGTGATTTACTGGACTTAAGAATTTTTGGCTAATAGAAATCAGCTTCCTTTCCAGTCTATTTGCTTCAGTTTCTAAATGTTCATGCTTTGAAGGATTCACATGAATTATTGTGGTGATGTGATGGTGGATGTTTGATCATTATATTATCATGATGTTTATTTATTTTTCTTAGTTTCTGATGTCAAGAAGATCTTGTGATTAGAAACTTTCTTCCTTAGACTTTTGTAGACCTGATGTTTGCAACAATCCCTACACTCCTCTCACTCAAGTCTTCCCTCTATTCATACTTACTCCCAAACTATTGGTAGAAGTTAGCCAAGACCTTAATTGTTGGTGCATTCAAGCCCTGTTGTCTGAGTTAGAACATTACCATTTGAGTCCTTTTCCATTTGACCCGTTAAAACACTCTATCATTCACATATAACTTGATGGGTATTGGGATTAAAATGACACAGTGCATTAGAACTCAATGCTTCGAAGACTACAGACTGCACCTAGCGACTCCATTGTTTCAACTCTGGGACCTAAAGGCAGACATACAAGATCAAATCCATAGCTACCTTTAGTACCACCTGAGGTCAACCCAGAGAAGATAATCAAGAAGGGAAAAGCTTCCCAAAAACGTTTTTATGTTGCTGCTACAACTGCTTTTGGTCAATTGCATGATTCTACTCTTGATACTCCAGTTGTTTTATTAAGTAAGCTTCCTTTATCTTCTGCTGAAGTATCTAAAAAGATTGATTTTGAAGAGTTTCCTGTTGAATACTCTTCCTTTGAGATTGAATTGAAAGAGGAAAACATTGATATATTTTCTTCCCCTGATATTGAGAAGTGTTTAAGTCTTGATAGTTTTGAATATTTCCCTACTTTAGGTTTTGCTACACCTCTTTCTGTTAAAACTTTTGTTGCTAAAGAAGTAGGAACTTCATCTCCCTCCCAGACCTTACCATCCTCTTCAGAAACTCAGCCTCCTATTGTGAAAACTGAACCCCNGTTCCTTCCTCTCCTACTATACATAATGTCAAATCTCCTTCTCCTTCTTGTTCACCAAGAATCCAAAATCAAATGGCAGTTGTTAACCCCCCTGCTAATAGGATGGATGCCATAGTGGCTGCAAGATATGTTCCTCTGCTTTTACCTCAGCCACTAAATTCCCTTCCCCTTGGATATTATTTGAAATACATGCCTAAGTTTACAGGAGAAGAACATGTAACAGTTGAGGAACATCTTATTGCCTTCTATAGCTATGAAGATAACCAAAATATTGAAAATGAAGATGTTTGATGAGGATTTTCATCCAAATCTTGTTTGGTGAGGCTAGGAAGTGGTTTAGGGGTCTGGCCCCTAGATCCATTACTGGTATTGAGGCATTGGATGAAGCCTTCTTGAGGCATTGGGGTGACAGAAATGATTTTTTGTACTACATCACTGAATTTGGGTCTTTGAAAAGGAAAGAAGGAGAGTCTGTCTCTAACTTTTCTAAAATATTTAACAAAATGTACATGAAAATCCCTGATGAGATCAAACCCACTGAAACCATGGAAAAAATCACTTATACCAGTGATTTTGATTCTGAATTCTGCCTCCTTTTGAGGGAAATAAGGTCACCTTATTTGGTTCATATGCAAGATGTTGTCTTAGAGGTAGAATCCAACATAGTGGCATCAGATAAACTAAGGGGAAAATCAGATAGGGATAGGAGGAAAAACAAAGTTGAAGCTTCAACTTTTGATTCCTCTATTGTCCATTCTCAAGTAGATGAGCTGACCAAATTAGTAAAATCTCTCTCCACTAAAATTGAGAAATTGAAATCAGAAGAAAGACAGCCATATAGAAATGCTCAAAACACTGAAAACAGAGGTAATTTCAGGTGACCCAACAATGCTCCCCAAATCCTTCCCAAAAATAGAGAGAGAGATGATCAAAGGGTACAAGATCCTTTGCAAAATAATTTAGTGGCAGATGAAGAAGAAGAGGAGGTTGAATCTGATCCTTAGATTCACTATTTAGGTGATACTTTCCCATCCCCACACTTGACTCAATCCTCTTATGAGAAATATTTAATGGATATTCAAATTAATGAGTTAAGCAAGGGGGAGAAAGAAAAGGAGAATCCTGATAGATATAATTTGATATCTAAGAAGAATGTAGAAAAAATTGAAGCCCCTAATCATCTTGTTTAGAAAGAAGATCATGTCAAGGCTGTGACAGTGAGCAGCAAGGAAAAAGACTCTCAAAACCCACAAGTTCTGATCAGAGATCCTCCTCCTGAAACCAAAGATATCTTGAAGCTTTCCCCTTCCTTCAGTTTTGAGAATGAGGTCCAAAAAATAATGATCCATGTACCTTTTTTGGAATTGATAAAAAATGAGGATTTTAGAAAATATTTATCCAAAATGTTATAACCAGAATCATCTCCAAATGCCACTAATTCCATAAATCTGCAAGATGAAAAACCAGCAGTGATTTTAGGTCCTTTGATAGAAGACAGAGATGACTCATTCCCACCTTTTTATACTTCACTGAATATACATGATAAGGTGCTACACAATTGTCTCATGGATTCAGGGGAATCCCACAATCTTAAGCCAAAATTTGTTATGGATGAACTTGGGTTAGAAGTCACAAAGACCTATCATGATTTATATTATTTTGATTCTAGAAAAGTCAAATGTCTTGGATTCATTAAGGATATGGTGGTGACCTTATTTCAGCTGCCCATGAAGAGTATACTTATGGATATTGTAGTTTCTGATGTTACCCCCAAGTTTGGTATGCTCTTATCAAGATCATGGATAAAAATACTTTGGGGAACCTTGCAGATGGATCTCTCTTATGCTACTATTCTTTTTTTTCTGGGAGATCATAGAAGAATTTATAGGGAAGACCAATTGTCTTACATCATTAGTGATGAAGAAAACCCCGCAAATCACCATGTTTTTTATTTTGATACAAATCTGGGATCTAGTATTTTGCAGCTCACCGATGCCCCAGAAGCCGCTTTAGAAATCAGAAAAAGTCCATCAACTTTTATGAAGAACCTCCTCTAACTGCTTCTGTTTGGAATATGTTATTTGATGGAGCCTCTTCCAAGGAAGGTGCTAGTGCTGGGGTGATCTTTGTCTCACCAACTCAAGAAACTATATCTTTGTCATATAAACTAGAATTTGAGACTACTAATAATGTGGCAGAGTATGAGGCTCTTGTCTTGGGTTTGAGGGCAGAAAAAGACATGGGGATAGAGGAGCTGTCAATATTTGGGGATGTTGAATTGATAGTCCATCAGATTAAAAATATTTATCAAACAAAGCATCCTAGGCTTAGACCTTACAGAAATGAAGTATGGGATTTAGTGGACAGTTTTTTCTCTTCTTTTAATATATCATTCATTCCTAGAGAAGAGAATAATGTGGTTGATTCTTTGGCTATATCAGCAAGCAACTTCAAAATTCCCATACCACCAAAAATCAAGTATGATGTAGAATTCAAATACAGGCCTTCTATACCAGACAATGTAAAATATTGGAAGGTGTTCGAAGATGATTTAGAACTTAAAAAATTTCTTGAGACTGTTGATGAATTTTCTGCATTACACATTGATCAGGATCATGATCCATAAATCACTCCTCATGTTGATGTTTTCCTCAATAAAATTGCTAATCATCATATTGTGCAGTTGCCTAGCAATCATATACCAAAGGGACTAGTTCCTTTGGAAAGATTGTTTGATGGGAATGATGTGGCATTGAAAGGGAAGGTATCCACTGATGATGCTGATATCACTAAGTGCAATGTGGCCACTGAAAAAGATCCAAAATACGTCAAACTTTCAAGAAGCCTATCAGAAAAGAAGAGGGAAGAATACACTAAGTTGTTGAAAGAATTTGTTGATATATTTGCTTGGACTTATGAAGATCTCAGAACTTATGACACAAGCATAATAGAGCACAAGATCCCATTAAAAGAAAACACCAAACCTTTCAATAAAAAGTTGAGGCAAATCAATCCTATGTTGTTGCATGTCATGGAGAAAGAAGTTAAGAAGATTTTAGATGAAAAAATTATCATTCCTTTGAGGTATTCTGAATGGGTAGCCAATTTGGTCCCAGTAAGAAAAAAAAATGGGGAAATCAGACTATGTGTCGATTTCCGAAATTTGAACAGAAGCTCAAAAAATGATAATTATCCTTTACCCAAGATGGAGCACATATTACAGAAGGTGAAAGGAGAATCCCAGATGTTTATGGTTGATGGATTATCTGGATACAATCAGGTATCTATTTTTCTAGAGGACAGGGAGAAGACGGCGTTCACCACTCCCTGGGGGACATTTATGTACTCCAAGATGCCCTTTGGTTTGATGAACGCAGGGGAAACTTTTCAGCGAGCTAAGGACATAGCATTTATTGGAGAAAAGTATAAGTTTGTTGTTATCTATTTGGATGACATAACTATGTATTCTGAGTATGATAAGGAACACTGTGATCATTTAACAAAGGTTTTCTTGAAACGTAGAAAATTTGGCCTCTCTTTGAATCCAAAAAAATCATTGTTTGCCATGAAGGAAGGAAAATTATTGGGGCATATCGTGTCAACTAAAAGAGTAAGGATTGATTCCAGTAGGATTGAGGCTATAAAAACTTTGTCACTCCCTAGATCTAAAAAAGAGGTACAATCTTTTATGGGAAAAATCAACCTTTTGAGAAGATTTGTGTCAAATTTTGTTGAGTTAGTTAAGTATATCACAACCATGTTGAGGAAGGATAGTGAAATCAAATCGACTGTTCAGGCCCGTGATTATTTTGATCAAATAAAGAAATCCTTTATAAAATCCCCAGTTCTTGTCAGCCTCGACTACTCCAAGGACTTTATTATTTTTTATTTTTCCTCTTTTGATACAGTAGCAGCAGTCCTATTGCAGAAGAACGTTGAAGGCTTAGAACAGCCCATTGCCTTTTCCAGTAGGGCATTAAGAGATGTTGAACTAAAGTATGACCTCATGGATAAGCAAGCCTATGCATTGGTTAGAGATCTTAATTCCTTCAGGTTTTATGTGTTGCATTCAAGAGTTATTTCTTATGTTCCTTCAGCTATTGTAAAATAAATTCTTATTCAGCCTGATATTGATGAAAAACGTAGCAAATGGATTGTTGAAATCCTTGAATTCGATTTAGAAATCAGGCCTACCAAATTGGTTAAAGGTCAGGGTTTAGCCAAGTTGTTGGTTGAATCGAATTTCTCAACGTTGGGGGTAAATTTCATTAGCTCGTGTGCAGAAAAGCAACAGGCTAAATTAAATGAAAAAGGTATTCAAATCATCCCTGCATTGGTAGATTGCAGCTGGTACAAGGAAATTATATTTTTCTTGCAGAATTTTCAACCTCCAAGTGGTATGGAAAAGAACAAGGTGAGAGCATTAAAACTCAAATCAATAAAGTATTTCTTGGTTGATCAAATTTTGTATTGGAAGGATCCATTGGGAGTGTTGCTGAGATGCCTAGACCCGCAAGAAGCCCAAAAGATTATGTCTGATTTTCATGATATTTGTGTGGGGGGCATCATTTTTGGAGGACCACTTCCTACAAGATTCTCAGGACTGGATATTTCTGGCCTAGTCTGTTCACAGATGTTTGTGCTAATATCAGAGCATGTGATAAGTGTCAGAAATTTTCTGGAAAGCAACAACTTAAGTCTTTTCCATTAAATCTCGTAGCATCTTCGGGACCTTTTCAACAGTGGGGCCTATATTTTATCGGCAAAATTCATCCCGCTTCTAGTGGAAAACATAGATGGATCTTGAGTGCCACAAATTACTTCACTAAGTGGATAGAGGTTATTCCTACCAAGAATGCTTCCCACAAAGTGATCATTGGTTTCCTTGAAGACATTATGGTGAGGTTTGGCTGCCCAAACAGAATTGTCACTGACAATGCTACATCTTTCAAGGCTGAACCATTGATTCATTTATGTGAACAGTTTGGAATCACATTGATTCACTCTACCCCTTACTATTCGCCGGGAAATGGGCTTGCAGAATCCTCGAACAAAATCATTATAAAGATTATTAAAAAAATGCTAGAGGATAACAAAAAGGCATGGGATTCGAAACTCAAATTTTTTCTATTGGATGACAGAGTGACACTGAAAAGATCCTTGGGACTTTCCCCTTTCAAGCTGGTATATGGAGTTGAGGCAGTTTTTCCTTCTCAACTTGCATTACCTGTGGAAAAATTTTTCCAGGATTATCAAGGGGAGCCAGATCATATGATCAGGAGGATTTAGCAGTTGGTTGAGGTGCAACAGACTCAAGAACATCTTGTAAACAAGGAATATGACCATCAACTGAAGATCAAGAAGGCATTCGACAAGAAGGTGAACAAAGAGGATTTTCAATTGGGCGATCTGGTGCTCAAGTGGGATGCACCGAGACAAGATAAAGGCAACCAAGGTAAATTTGAAGCTTTATGGGTCGCCCCTTTCAAAATCTCAGAGGTATTCTCTAATAACACCTTCAAGATGCAGAATATGGAGGATGAAGAGGTTTTTGGTGTCCCTATCAATGGGCATTTCCTGAAAAAAGTACTTTTCTTGAGCCTTGAATGGCTCTTCATGTCATTGTAAATATCATTTTTTATTTTTTTTTTGTTCCAATAACTGACCCCATAGCCCTAGGATAAGGCACTAAATCTACTCATTCTTGGCAGCCCACCGGGGGCATGCGATCCCCTGTGGAGACAATGTTATCACACTAAGTTGCCTTAGGTCTTTAGTTTGATTAATACTTTTTTAAGCCTTAGATTTTAATTTTTTGAGTCTCATCCTCTTAAATTTTGATGTTAGGTTCATCTTAGAAGATAAGTTTTGAGTCATAGTTCTTGTTTGGTCCTCAATTTGGTTTATGGTTCTAGAACCTCTTTAACTCATGACTCATTTTTGGTCCTCATCATGACTTGTCCCTAAATCGACTCCTCCCATTGCTAAACTGATGTGACTCCTCTTTCTCTTCACTCATGACCTAGTAAGCATGACTCGTTGTACTCGCTTACCTGTCCAATCATTTTTTGATTTGGAAGCACTGCCTACTCATCAGGCAGTTCCGTAGTGCCTGTCACGTTTATCATCCATCCAATCCAAGTCATGATTTCCATGAATCAGACCGTGTCCCTTGTTTTCAGTGCCAAAAGATGGTTAATGTGCTTTCAAAAGATCTTGCATTTATGATCCTTGGTAACGGTTTCTTAATTTCGAAAATTTTAATAGTGTTGCACTGCATAAGTTTGCCAGTTTCGATCAAGCGACTACATGGAAACTAAATCTGATGCTTTGAGAGATTCCAGGGCCAAATTTTTCTCAATTTCATCCCATGATCGCGCTGAAGATCTCAATAGGTTTCGACTTTATAGGTATCCTGTGTAGCCTCGTTTGCATATTAATTTTCTCAGGAAATTCATGCTCGGGTTTTCAGTTTGTTAATCCTATGGGGTAGTAAGGAAGCCATATTTGCATACCTAAAAACATCCTTGCCCATGGCCATGGTCTGATTACTGTCATTTTCTTTAACCATTGAAGTCACAGGCCTGTAATAGCTTATCCTATGTGTATGTGTTGCGCTACCCAGAGGCATTGCTCAAACCCTCTATGTTTTTCTTGCTCCCTTTCATCCTATACAAAGATCCATTCTGGATTACCCCTTCACAGTCTACGCTCTAAAAATCCTGTACAAGTCTAAAGTTCTATTTCCCATAGTCAAGCTCGTCTTTCTAAGCACTGCCAATTTTAAGGGCCATATTTGTACATTTGAAACTTGAATTGAAGATTTTTGTTCATTAGCATCCCTTAAGACTCCCAAGAACCCTCATTTTTTAGTCATGGAGACCCCTCAGTCGAAGAAAGCACACAAAGGTGGAAAGATAGTTAGGACAGAACCTATGGACATGTGCCTTTTTGACACAAAGCCCATGGAAAGGGAGATATTTCAAAGATCAAGATGCCTCTCTTTCTGCCATAACATGCAGAGAGGCCATCTAGAGGTAGCAAAACAATTTGCATTAAATTTTTATGGCAAGAAAACCAGAGTTGGGGATTTGTAATTTGAGGTAACTGAAACCTCCATCTCAGCTGTAACACGGATTCCCATTTCAAGTGAGAAGTGGTTCGAGGCCATGGTTTTGAGTTCACCCTTTGTTAAATATCTCTTCAAGCCTGAATATCGAGCCAATGAGTTGTCTAAGAGTATGCCAAGGAATCAACTGATCAAGCAGTTTGATAGAATTTTGAAGATCATACAGATATATTTTACTTGTGAAGGGAGACTTAACACCTTGTATCATTACCACATAAGGTTGTTGTTACATTTTACTGGTAAGATTGAGATGAATGTTCCTTGTTACCTGTTGAGAAGTATAGGTAAAATGTCAGATAGGGTGCAAGCCAAATCTAAGGATGTGGATTCTAGCCTTTTCCACTCTGGATTGATCAGAATGTTAGTCTCTGAAGAGTTGGGAAAGAAAGAGATTTCATGGGAGAATTTTTTGGTTACTTCTCACTTCAAGATGGACCCAGAACCTACTCCCCAATCACATATTGTAGTTCCTTCATCATCCACCAGTACTAAAGCAGGTATCAACAAGAAGAGAAAGGGCAGAGCCCCTATTTCAGAAATCAGCAAGCAGGTCATGGAAGCTGAGGAGGAGACTTGTCCTTCTCCACATAGATATTTATCACCCCCACCTCCACCAGGGTTAGAAGAAGTTCCTTCCTCTACCAATTTGACATCTAAGAGAGGAAAGAAGCTTCTCTTTCCATCTTCTCCTCCACCAGTCGAAATCAAGGGTAAAAGACCTTTCACTAGGTCATCAATTCCTAAGGAGGTTTTCAAAGAGCAGTCTTTACTAGAAACCCCTATGCATAAGGAGAAAGGAAAAAGAATTGAAAAGCTTGTGGAGAAGAAATTATAAACCCCTATTCAGAGGAAGAAGGGTAAAGTTACCAAAAGACCTTTGGAGAGGAAAGATGAAGTCTTTGTGAAATATTTTGAAGAGCCTGTGAAGAACAAAGGAGAAGTTGTTGTGCAAGAGAAGAAGCATAAAGGAAAGGGTTTTGAGAAGGCTGAAGAAACACACAAGAAAATTCTTGTACAGAGGGAATAAGAGGATGATAAGAAGCCTGTTGAGACTGTGCATGTCTCTGTTCCCCCTCATGATCAGACCTTCAAGAGACTTATCAGACAACTTAAGGAGTCAAGAAAAGAAGTGGATAAATTGAAAAAGGAAGCCATGTCTGAAAGAGTCGATATGACAAAGCTTATGTATGGCTACATTCATACCCTTGACTTGGAAAGATTTACATCAAGGAGTAATCAACCCCTACATAGATATTTCCAAAACCTCTACAGGTAGAATGGATTTTTCCAGGCTCAGAACAGGAAGCTAAAGGCAGAACTAAAGCATTTCCAAGATGAGGTAGCCCAAAGGAATTTATAGGTGTTGGTTGAGGTCTCCATTGAAGATGACAAACCAACATCTAAGGAGAGCACAACTACATTGAAGACGCCTGCCAGTGCTAAGAAGAAGAAGTCTGCTGAGTCAATTGAAGATACTCTTTCTACCAGAAAGAGTGTGAGGCTAAGTGTCAAGATTAAAAAATAGTTGGTAAGAGGTAAGCTCCATTTTTGGGGATTGTTCCTTTTTGGGAGAGTTAACTAATATGAAAATACTATATTTTCCATATATACAGGCTTCTAGGTGTTTAGCTATATGGATTTTGAGTTTTTGCTAAGTGATAGATTCACTCAGTGGTAAAAGCACTACCTATGTCATAGTTAAGGCACCTAATTAAAATGGTTTTGTCATCGTGGAAGGACACAATCTGCTCTTCACTTGTTCAAGATTCAAATACGTTGTGTTTTGGAATTACTACCCAAACCTGTATGCAAACACAGCGTAAGTGGCGCTGTGTAATATTCCATAGAGTGCAGAATTGGTATACGGGTTCAAAACAACAGCGCTACCTACAGGTTCTACGTAATATTTGGCAGGGAGCAGGTTTACACAGGCACAACACAGGGGGCGCTACCTTATATTTCAACAGAGGATAAATAATGGCGCATATATGCAGCACAGGTGCGCTACCTTCTCTCCTTGTTCCATTTTAGGTTGTGCTATTCAGAGTTTCTACTCAAGGAAGTTGCTAGCAAACACCAAGAATCTAGGAGGACTAGGACAATAGCCTTGGATAAGTTGATGATAAAGAAATTTACAGAAGTAGCAACTGGCATGTTGAGGACAACTACAGGCTCCAAAAGGACACATGGAAAAACAGAAGCTGAGCAGCAAAAGAGGATCAAATTAGTTAGAAGCATGACTGGATTAGTCACCAACATTTTCCTGTTTTATAGGATAGGTTGTTTTCTTAGTTGTTAGAAAAAATATATGTTTAAGAGATTTTCAAGGGAAGGAGGCCATCTTGTACCTCCAGTTGTTGCCTCCCTTTTTGTTATAAATAGATAGATCAATTGCTTTAGTAGGTTCGGATGGTTAAGAAAGGCTCCCTTTATTTTTGTAATATTTTGATGAAGTGACTATGATCTAGTGATGTACTAGACTTAAGAATTTTTGGCTAATATAAATCAGCTAATCAGCTTCCTTTCCAGTCTATTTGCTTCAGTTGCTAAATTCTCATGCTTAAGGATTCACATGAATTATTGTGGTGATGGATGTTTGATCATTATATTATCATGATGTTTATTTAGTTTTCTTAGTTTCTTATGTCAATAAGATCTTGTGATTAGAAACTTTCTTCCTTAGACTTTTGTAGACCTGATGTTTGCAGCAATCCCTACACTCCTCTCACTTAAGTCTTCCCTCTATTCATACTTACTCCCAAACTACTGGTAGAAGTTAGCCAAGACCTTAATTGTTGGTGAATGCTAGCCCTGTTGTCTGAGTTAGAACATTACCATTTGAGTCCTTTTCCATTTGACCCGTTAAAACACTCTATCATTCACATATAACTTGATGGGTACTGGGCTTCCCTTCCATGCAATCTGAAGGTGACTCCTAGTGCTAACATGCAGAACCCACAATTTCAAGGAAATGTCCCCATTACAGAGAAACGTGTTAAACTGAAAACTGTCAAGATGAACCAGTTGGAATTTGGAACAGGTGGGTGGCCACCAATATCCACCTGGATCAATGCTACCCCTACTTTTAGTTGTAGACCACTTCTATAAAACCGTGTCTTCTTCCAACTCTACCTAAGCATCTAGTGTTAAATCCTTTGTGGACGATAAGACCTGCTCCTCCTCTTGATCCAACATGGAGGACTCATAGAGTTTGAGATTCTCCACATTCACTACTGAGTAAATGTGCATGTATGGGCGTAGACTGAGTCTATAGAAATTATCTCCCACCTTTTATAATACCTCAAAAGTACCATATCATAGAGCCTTGATATTCTTACCAAAACCCTATTGTCTTTCATTATTCAGTTGTAACCATACTCTCTCTCCCACTTTAAATGTTTTCTTTGTTTTGTGTTGGTCATGTATAGCCTTGTACTTTTCCTGTGACTTATTTAGTGTCTCTTGTACTTGCAAATGGCTATGCCCGATCTTCTCAACAAATTTTTCTACCTTTAGTGCATCTCTTATGAAGTCCTCCCTCGCTCCTCCTTGTTTTCCATATACAACATCTAAGGGTGAAGGTGGAAAATATCCAAAGCAAGTTTCAAAATGGGACTTACCAGTAGAAGTGTAGACTGCTCTGTTGTAAGAGTGTTGTATATAGATCAAATTTTTATCCCGGGTATTCAGATGCTTTTGATTGTAACTCCTCAAAAGATACAGAAAATTCATTTTGACTACTTATGTCTGCCCATCTGTCTGTGGATGGAATTTTGTAGACCTCTTCAACTTAGTGTCCATCTTCTCCCATAACTTAGTCCAAAATTCATTGAGACATCTGGTATCCCTATCTGAGATGATGCTCCTTGGTATCCCAAAGTGCACCCGGACCTATTCAAAGAACTTATTTGTTGCTTATTTTCTAGTGATAGTATTTTTACAAGGCATGAGAATGCACATTTTGTTGAACCTATCAACTACCAAAAATAGGTAGTCATGTCCCTTCCTGGTTGTTGGTAAACCTCCCATAAAATCCATGGAAATTGTTTCCCAAGGTCGAGTGGGTACAAGTAAGGGATGGTATAGACCTTTCTTCATGTTGTTGGTATTGTTGGTACAACAAAGTATACATCCTCTAATATACCATGTTACATCTTCTTGCATTATGGGACAATACACATATCTTTGTAAGTTGGAAATTGTCTTCCCAACACCAAAATGTCATGCAACCTTGGAGGTGTGAGCCTCTATGATAAGTTGTAATCATTTACCTCTAGGAACACAAAGATTTTCGAGCTTGTAGAGTAAACCATTCTGGAAATGATAGTCATCCTTACCATCTCCTTATTCTATATGAATTTGGCCTTCTAGTTGTTGAAATACCTCCTTGAAGTCCTCATCTTCTATGCATGCCTCTTTGTATGCATCATGGGTAAAAGGCTCCATGTTCATTAGAGTTCCCAAAGTTGTAATCTTAGATTTGGGTGGTCATGAAAGCATGTCTTCCAACTTATTTTTTCTACCCTTATTATACTTTATGACCAAATGAAATTGTTGTAAAAACCCCATCCACTTGTAATGTCTAATTTGTTGTAGCTTACTTTGGGCCTGCAAATATTGTAGTGGTTGGTGATCTGTGTGGATGATGGTCTCCTTTCCCATAAGATAGTGTTTCCACTTTTTGACAGCTTGTACCAAGGCATAGAGATCCTTTTCATAGGTAGAGTAGTTGAGAATTACCCCATGAAATACTTCAAAATGATAGCAAACAAGCCTTCCTCCCCGCATCAACATTTCTCCCATGGCATACCCACTTGCATATGTCTCCACTTCAAAATGTTTCTGCAAATTTGGTAGCACAAGCACTAGTTCTTGAATGATATTTATTTTAAGCTCATCAAAGTTCTTCTATTGATTCTTTCCCCACATGAAACTCTTACCACTAGTTATTATGGCGTGGAGTGGTGCAGCTACCACTGAAAATGAAGTTATGAACTTCCGCAAATATTATGTTGCCCCAATAAAAATCCTAACTATAGTGAAATTTGTAGGAATTGGCCACTTCATGATGGCCTTTGTATTTGTGGGATCTATCTCTATCTCCCCTCCACCAATCACATACACCAAACACTACTAAGAAAACTCGCATTTCTTGAGATTTCCAAGCAGCTGGTGCTTTTTCAGAGTCTCTAACACCTGCATAAGAAGTGACATATGATCCTCCCAGGTAACACTATAAACCAGTATATCATCTAACTAGATGATAACAAATGAATCTAGATAAGGGCATAAAACATCATTCATTAGTCTCATAAATGTAGTTGATGCATTGCATAAACCGAATGGCATAACCAACCACTCATACAAACCTTTCCTTGTCTTAAAGGCAATCTTCCAGGTATCTTCTTCTTTGACTCATACCTGGTGATATCCTGATTTCAAATCCATCTTAGTGAAGTACTTGGCATGATGCAACTAATCCAGTAGATCATTGATCATTGGCAGGGGATATCAATTCTTCAATGCAATCTTGTTCAATGCCCTATAATCAATACACATTCTCCAAGTCCCATCCTTATTGGGCACAATTATTATGGGAGACCCACAAGGTGAGGAACTTGGTTGAATTACACCCTACTCCAACAACTTATGTAATTGCTTCTTCACTTCATTCTCTTCTAGAACAGACTGTCTATACAACCCAATATTCGACAATGGGAATTTTCACAATAATTGTATTTCATGTTCCACTTCCCTCTTAGGTGATATCCCTTTAGGCTCCTGGAACACTCCTCTATATTTCTATAGAAACTCCTCCAATTTTTGTTTCTACTCTTTAGTACACTCCTCCAGGAATTCCTTCACTCTCATTGACTCATCATAAGACTGATTTAATCTTAAGAAAAGTAAAACATATTTCTTGGTTTGATTGGCACTTACCAATGAGATATTTTGACTTTCCTTTATGTGAATTGATGATGTAGGACTTCCCATACTTGATCAGTTGGTATTGGTTGTCTCTTTTCATGAATATTTTATCCCTCATATATACATGTAATGGCTTCCAAACACTACTCCACATACATCAAGGGGTACTACATCAAATTCCACTTCATCAATAAAATCAGCACTTATAGCAAATTTAGTCTTACACTGTTTTGTTACCTTTATATCTACATCTTTTTTTATCCAACCCAATGGATAGGGGCTAGGATGATTTTGAACCCCCAATCCAATCTTGTGGACTAGATATACTTCTATGATATTAGCATGTGAACCAGAGTCGAATAGAGCATCTATCTTGGTCTTTTTGACCTGAATCTTCATGTAGAAGAGCTTGGTCATCTCCTTCTCTTCTTGGTGATGAAGGCTACTCAAATTCACCTCCTTCTGCATAAATGTTCAAACAATATTGGAATCCACATCCGATCTACTATCAACCTAATTTATTGAATATTTGGCTAGAAGGTTCTTTTTCTTTCCTTCCTTCTTATGGTTCTTTAGGTTCAGCTATGGTTGTAGTTTCCAACATTTTTGCTCGGTGTGGCCATCAACATTGTAATTATTGCAATGGTTTCTAGGATCTTTACTTTGTTGTGTAGTGGTTGTTGTCTTCTTATCGTTTCCCCCTTTCCACTTTTTCTTCCCCTCCTTGGAAGCTTTCTAGTGCTCTTTCTACTTCGAACCACTTGGCTTCCCCTTCTTTTGGCCTATGTTTTCTAGGTGATATGCTTGTACACGTGCCTCATCCACTATTGTTGTCTTGAAGAGAAACACTTTCTTTAGTAAATGACTATGTAAAACCCCTAGATACTTGAAGAGTACATATCAATTCTTGGGAGAGATACCCAACATGATGGCCATCTTTCTATACCCAGTGGTGTACTCATGTACACTCTTCCCTTTCCTCTACCTGAAGTAGTGCCACCGGATCCATTGGTCCTCTACGTATCTGATAGGCTAAAATGGGACTTAATGAGGGTTTTTAAGTCCTCCCACCTAGTTATTGGAAAATCACCCTCAAGCCTAAGTTTTTTCGTATGGCTTTCCCACTAGGTTAAATCATGACTCTCTAACTTCAATCTAGCAAATGAAATATTATGCTTTTAATCTATATGGTGAACGCTAAAATAAACTTCTAGTTGTTGCAACCAATGATTCAATTTTAATGCATTGATCTCACCTTGATATGGCTTTATGTCCACTTTCGCTTCCATATTGAATAGGGATTGTGAAGGATTCATGGAACTCGAACTCAGCTGCTCTTTTTTGGATTCTTTCCATGACATATTTTCTTCCTGATCTTTCAATTTCCCCTCTAATTTGTTCTCTAATTTAGAGCCTCCATCACCTTCAAGCGGTATGATCTTTCTTGTTAGAGCCTCCATGAAGAGGTTCATATTGCGACTGATGTCGACAAATTGTGCTTCCAACCACTCAAATCTCTCTTATGTTGGATCTTGAGGGTTATTATGAATAGACTCATCTATCATGGCTATGGTTTCAGTGACTTCTCCTTAAGATGATTCTTGGATCCTGCAAATTCCCACAAATACTGTTAAGAACCAAACATCAATATAGCATAGAAAAACCTTAGGAAAAGTACTCAACGCCTTGAAAAAGAGATAATTTCAGA
>JASDQU010737960.1:79819-94072 GCA_032191745.1 Picea mariana
ATTGCCACACGAACAGGGAATTGATAGGTCATTGGGAGTATGGAGGGATTATAATTAGCGTAAAATGATATAATGGAAGGGAAAGATTCATGAATATTTTTCAAGCAATTAATAAAACAATCAGTTGTGTATACAACTAGCTCCCAAAATATCAATCATCAATCATTTCTTTCATTTCCTAAGAGACTTTTCCCTTTTAAAAAAAAAGTGAGTAACAACAGAACAAGGAGTGAAAAATGTAATTGGGATAATGAGGGGAGTGTATTTTGCGTAAAATGGTATAATGGAAGGGACTCCCATGGATATTGTTTTATCATGTATCAACAATTCCATTTTCAACATCAAAATTTAAATTTTTCACTGTTTCAAAATTGAAATTCAACACTCTATTTCCAAAATTCCAGAACTGATATTTCACTTCCAGGTTGTTCATTTTCATCTAGACATTGTATTGCACATGAATCATTTGATAATCCTTTGCTCAATAAAAATTCAACAATAGTCACATAGCTTGCGCGCAACAGGGCCAAGGAGTGAGAAACATCGTAACAATCATCAAAATAAACACAACCAACGGTCGACGAATGGACAAAATGTGGTTCTCGATATCAACACCAGTACATTAAAATCACTACAGGGTTCCACGAAGTGGCCACAAAAGGGAACCCTTCATAGAACATAATTCAAAATTGAAACTTCAATTAACAATGCTCCTAAAATCCTTTTCATTATGGATCACAAAACTTATTCAACGCATATATAATTTACCCACAGGGGTATTCCTTTCATACAAAATCGAACACACAGTAGGTCATATCCCTTAAAAAATGTTTTGTAATGTTGTCATCACCCCAATATATCCACAGGACAGACTGTATTATCAGACAAATGAGTAGGGTTAACATTCTTCGCACTTTTTCACAGCAAATAATCAACTAAACCCATGACCACAAATGAACACGAATAGTTCCTTTATCAAATTTTAGGTTGGCCATCTCCACAATAATTTCCAATACACAGGGTTCCATACATAACAGTGAATAGTATTGCGGTGAGGGGGACGATCTAATCGAATTGAGGGTTTAGCCAAAAGGAGCACAAGAAGCTTAAAACTTCAACAAAACTTCATATTTATATTCACAGAGTTGTTATAAGGACGCAGGCACGATGGGTACAAATATTAAAAACTTAAATAACATGTAGAGTGTTCATATAACCCACAGGTAAGGAGCATTGATACTCTTGGGGAAGAAACCCAAAAAAATAAACTAGAGGTAAGGCAAGCCTGAGAGTCCCCAACTGTATTCTTTACCATAATTAGAGCATGAATATTGTATACAATAAGAACATTCATGCAACTTTCAAGTGTGCATGGTTAAAAAACAATGCCACATAGACCAACAGTTAACCACCAATCCATACACAGTCAAAAACCTCCATACATTATAACTTTGAAATGCACAAACAATGAGCAAACTCAAGAGCCAACTGTTGACTTGATTCAAGAGAAAAGCGAAATATCCATGGATGGAGCAGCAAGAAACCCATACCTATGCAAAAATTGCTAAGGAGAAACCACCAAATGTGTATACCTCTTCCACGGACAAACAAAATGGAGCATCAACAACCAACAAGAGAAAATGAAAAAAGACTAGGGTGGCGGGATCGAGGTGAGTTAGAGTGACGTACATTTACAACATGTCATTTCTACATTCATGTTTTGATTCATGGCCACTATGAGCAGGCCCACTATTCAACTCATCAACCATTAACATTCCAATCAACTTAATGCAGGCCGACTATACCATAGTTTGTTAATGTTCCAATTTTGCAAATGCGCCAACCCTTGCCATGATTCCCATTTGACATATAACAATACTTTTCTAGGGATACCAAATCACAACCAAACTTACAATTAAACCAATGCGTGCAACACTTGTTTAAAAGACTCCAATGTGACATATCTCAAATACTTTCTAGGATACCATGTTCCAACCTTACTTCCAATTCAAACAATGCATGTACCCTTGTAGCATGAAGTCACCACATCACACACATAACTTAAGCATGTAGTTTAAGTCATTTCTCAAAATAAATGTAACATAATAAAACTTGTGAGTGTTATATAAAAACAAAACCATTCCCTTGTAAATCATAATGCCCATAACATCATATTTGATTAATCATTTCGACAGATATTTTAAATGCAAATAAACTATAGGGTTCATATCAACCAACTCATAAGCATGTAAAGCATAAGTGTTGTCTCTTCTTCATAGTCACACAAGTGACACAAGGGGTCCCACCTATTATTAATTATTAAATATAGTTAAATAATAAGGCGTTTGCAATCATTTGCAACCAGGTACCCTATGTTGCGCTTTTGGGTGTCAACATCCTCCTTTGTTTTTCCCACAGAATACCACCCATGGATGTTTTTCTTAACTATAGAACAAGATACAATGCAAAAGAATGGAACCCCTTCTCCTCTTAGTGGCTTGGTATTTAGCATAGCCCGATAGACATCTAGGGATAGGTTTTTGACTTCCTCAACCTTCAATTGTGATAAGGTTTCGGACCTTCCAGAATGTTCTTAGAAAATCCACTACATGGCTAGCCCCATATGTCTAAGTAATGGAGGTTGACGTATCATCAACTCACACCATGGTGATCAATATGGTAGGTCAACTTGTGGGAGGCATAACTTTCTCATACAAACTTTGATTAACGAATAGTCTCCACCGTTGGAAAGGTATTGACATGTAGAATTTATAATAATCCTTCATAGTAAGGTTTGGACCAAAAAAAAGGTCGTTTGATAACTCAAAATGGCTTCGGAATATTTATGACTGTTTGTTGGACCCAAATTTCCAAATTTGGACCAGCGGTCGAAACGGCCCTGCAAGTTGATTCCTCCAATTTTTCCACCCAAAAAGTAGTGAGATAGATGACAAATAATATAATGATCCAATCCGGATCAATAGAAGAAATGAACAAGGGTACAATGAGTCCAAAACATCATCTCTTATTAGTCATGCCCAATAACCAAAACTATAAATAACAAAGACGAACACAAGGGATGTTAAAGGATTTTCATATGCATCATTGTGCTTGTGGAGGACTTAGAGGGCCTAGTGATAAAGACAAGTTTGTCAACATGGGTATAAAAAATTTAGGCAACTATTATATAAATCTAGCATGAACATGTTTCCCCAGTGTTAGGTACTTGACAGGGTTTCCTAACTTGCCAGGATTGGCCTATGTCTCAAGTATAATTGGGGTCTTCCTACTATGATAGATGAGCATGATTATTTACTAGAATCCAACAGGACACCAGGCTAAGTCCTTGTTATCTAATTAGAACTAGATGGCCTACTAGTAGGTATACATTTTTCAACTATTATTGTCGATCATCATTGTTTCCTTTCTATTTAAATATGACATAACTTTGTGTCTTAGATGGATAGGAAGCAAGTACATTGTAGGAATTTGAATAATGACAACCCAAGAAAGGTGATAAATATATTCAAATTATGACTAGTAAAAAGAATTAAAAATGGATGAGAATTTAAATAAACATGAATGCAAAGTATATAAAAAAACTTGTCAGATGAATCACATGGATGGCTTGGATAGGAGGAGGTGACCCCCAAAATCCAACTAGAACATAAATGCAACTCAAATTTGATAAGGGGTGGAATCATTTATGTACCTCATCAATACCAAGAAGACAATGTATTAAAGAGAATCTAAAAGATGGCAAAAGAATTTTGGAAAAATATTGTGATTATATGGAGGAGCTAGATATACGACAATAGTTAAGGATGTGCTATAAAAGGAATGAATATCCTAGAACCAAATCTAGTAGAGAAGACAAAAATGAGACAAAAGAAAGGAGTACAATCCAAGATAATAGAAAGAACAGATGAAGGGTTTTCTTGTTTTAGGAGTGTCCTTATTCATGTTCAAATTAGAACTCATTATGTAACCCATATTTTATAGCTATCATGTGATATGTTCACATACAAAGTTTAAAATATAAACTTGATTTCACATTGTTGTAGATCCGTGGATACAAGGGACAAACATATAAACTACAAAATTGACTAGTCGACACTAAACTTTGCATGGTATTTCAAAGGTTGCAATGAACATATTAGTATGGATTTTCTCAATTGTGTTTAAGGATTGCCACTTACCACCCAATTTTCATCTTCTCAATGCACATGATAACGTTGGTGTAAGATCAAGGATTGAAGTGCTGCTATCTTATCCTCTAAATGAAATCACTCTCTCCTTCATGTGTTTAATCCAATATTGAGATAATGATCACCTTACCTTTCGCAATTTAGAGTTTGATAATGTGAACCAAGATCATCTAACCCAGTTGGTTTAAAACTACCTACAAGTTATTTGTTGGGTTCATCAAATTCTTTGCAACTTTACATTCCTACCACATTAGCATGCCTACAAAGATTTTTTTTGGTTAATATCTCAAGATGATTGTTGAAAGATTCTTCAATAGAAAGTGAAAAAACCCATACCTATTCACGATTTCTATTTTAAATGTTTTGAACTTATATTTTTCTCGGACTTAATCAAGACTTACTATTAATGATTTTATAAAATAAAAATTTAACTTATAAATTTTAATATTTTTTTTTAAGAGTTATCATTATGATGCCTAGGGTCTCTATTTCATTCCAAAAACTTTAAAATGTTTTCAATGTTTATCAATAACTCTTGATAAATTATGAGATTTCTTGTGTTCAAGTGTACTTGGTGTTATAAACCTATCCAAAACATGCATATTTGACTCTCATCCATTCTAGACACTTGATAAATTAACGACCTATGCCCAATCCCGCGTTACTCTTCCCAAATATTCATATATATATATATATGATTATCATAGTAAATGTCCTTGAAAAGGCAGCTGAAAAAAAAAGGCTAGGAAGATTCTATGATTACAGTGATATGATGGTTCCTTGTAGAAATGTTATGTTCATAATACCAAGGGAGGAAAAGTAAATGTATTCGTTCATTTTTCTTTTTATGAATGCAATTAACCTACATACATAAATATGGACTATGTATTTTAATGGTGTTTGTTATAATGTTTTTATTTATAAAGGATGTAGACCATAGAACATTTTGTCACTAATAATGTTGAATGGAAAAGTTGTTGACATACTACTTACAAAACATTACATCACTTGATCGAGATCTAACTCTCTCTTAAGTAAGTATCTAACAGCTACAACTCTCTCCTATCATTCATTTTTTTTGGGTTAAAAAACAATTACACACTAGTTGTTTATGTTTAGTATCTAATTGATGTTAAATGTAGGCATACGTGTCAAATTAGCATTGACTAGATGTTGAAGGTTTAACCTATGTATCAATGTTGATTTCATGTCAAATTCACATCCAAAAAATGGAGTCGAGATCCAATGTATAAAGGGTAGGAGAAGGGTATTATTAGAAAAACTATAATATAATTTCTCTCATAATGTCCAATGTATAGAGGGTGAGAGGAGGGAACATTATTAAAGAAACTATAATATAGTTTCTCTCATAATATCCAATGTAATAGTGCTTTGTTCTATTTGTTATAAAATTATGTATTAAAATTTAAAATCATATTCTTTAATTTGACTTTTGTACATTTCATAACCTTTTGTGGTGAAAAGCTACCAATATAAGAATATTTTAATAATTTGGATTCCCAAATTCTAAAGTGAAATGTGGAGTTTTTCAAATCCAATGTCATAAATTGGGAGGTGAGGACTTTTCCTCATTTTTTTTTTCAAATCCTTTATGGTGAAAAGCTTCCAATATAAGAATATTTTAATAATTTGGATTCCCAAATTCTAAAGTGAAATGTGGAGTTTTTCAAATCCAATGTCATAAATTGGGAGGTGAGGACTTTTCCTCATTTTGTTTTTCAAATCCAATGTCATAAATTGGGAGGTGAGGAATTTTCCTCATTTTCTTATATCATTTTTAAGGGAAAGATTCTAATATAAGAATATTTTAATAATTTGGTTTTCCTAAATGTGGATTTTTTCAAATACAACGTCATAAATGTGGATTTTTTCAAATACAATTCATAAATTGGAGGTGAGGACTTTTCCTCATTTCATTTTTGGGAAATTTTGATTTAAATTTTTTTAAGATTTATTCACTAAAAAATAAGTTTGAAATATTTTATATTTTTTAATAATGGGAAGCTTTTAGTGTAGGAATATTTTAATAAGTTGGATAAAGGTTTTATTTTTTAATTATTTATTTCATTTATTTTATTTTTAAGTTATCATTTTCCATTTAAATTGGGTAGGGAAGTGAAAATTTTTCAAACCTTATTTTATGGAAAATTAAACTTTTTAGTTTTTTTAATTTATTATCGAAAATTTTTGAAATAATTAAGAAAAATACTTAAATACACTAAGTTTTTCTAATTTTATTTTTAGTAATGAGTTTCAATTTAGAGATATACACTAAGGTTTTTTATTTTATTTTTTTGGTAATGAGTTTCAATTTAGAGATATATTATATATGCATTAGGGAAGAAATTTAATTAACTTAAAGGATGTGTATAAGCATGTTTGTTTGATATGACGAGTTATGAGTCCTAACTTTGTATTAATGTAATACAAATACTAATGTAACATTTGTGAGAAAGATTTAAACTTTGTATCTTTATTATACATAAACATTTTTTTTACCAACTAATCATAAATAATCTACATGTATCAATATATGTACTTATATATGTTATAAACTTGTATGTCTTTAGTTGTCAGAGTGCTCCTATATAGATCTTTTGTGCATGGCAAAGTTAAGAGTGAGGGTTAGACGTTTATGATCAAAGTCAGGTTTGTGGTCATCTAAAATATCAAAGTTTACTATTTGGTTGTATATGGGGATATATGATATTACATAATCAACAACACTGCTACCTAGCCCGTGGATACAAATTATCCTATTAAAATGGTCACTTCTTTATACCATTGCAAATTACTAAATCTTGAGAACTACGGAGCTTGATTAACTTAGTACCAAACAAATTCTTGATCAGGTCTTTAGAGTTTCTTTTGTAACTGTTAGCTAAGACAAGGTCCTCTTCTAGCCAAAGAGGATTAGAGTTGGAGTCATTGCTTAAAATAATAGATTGATTGGTTGTAGTTCTAGCATTAAAGTCTCCTAACATGAGGATACTACCTTCATTTTTCATATTTTAGATATCTTGCTCTAAGATTTTGTAGGGACAATTTTTATCTAGATTTTTTTTTGTATAAAAAGTAGAGTTAATAGGTGTGAAATAACATATTGTTATATAAATCTTCTTAGCGCTAATATCAAATATCGTCATCCAGATGTATTTATTGAGAGGATCTTTCTTATGAAGTCGAACGTGAGGAGAGATGGTCATTTTTATGTAACATGCTATGCCTCCAATCCCTCTATGGGAGGACTTCTTACTCCATGTAAACCACAAAACAAATCCTTAAATATTAGGGACCTTACATTCTTCATGCTCCCAAATTTCAACCAAAAACATAATATCAATATCATTCAAGATTCAACTATATATAACAAGTAATATAATGTACCTTTAATACTTTAATACAATGCAATCATAATATCACTGCATATTTCTTTATACTCGGTTACATGCACTCCTTTGTTTCACATTCATAGAGTTCGAACCAACCTCTTTAATACAATGCAATCATAATATCACTGCATATTTCTTTACTCAGTTACATGCACTCCTTTGTTTCACATTCATAGAGTTCGAACCAACCTCTTTAAGAATATTTTACAGATAATAATGTGTCTCTTTTTAATTGAAAATTTCTAAAGATTACATTTTAAAATCTTATAGGTGTTTGATTGGATGTTTTAGCTCATGTAATAGGTGTTTGACATCTTAGAAAATTGCATTAGAGGTGGCATTGAATGAAGTAATGAGGGGTGTGAAAGTGAGTATATACCATGCTAAGTAATGAGGGGTATGAAAGTGAGTATATACCATGCTAAGTATTAAAGAGAAATATGTGTAAAATTCTTGTAAGTTAAAAGGATATGGGGTTATTATTACAAGAATTACAATGATATATGTTCTATGTTCTAGTTGAATAATTTGATGAAAGATGACGTTTTGAGCTTAAATAGGGAATTCTTTATTAAATTGGTTTAAAGGTGCTAGTTAATAGTGTATTTGAACTTAAGTGAATGTACCTTTTGACTTTTCTTGTCACTGTTAATCCCCATCTAATTTTATTAGTAACATGTATTGGATTTTTTTTTTGCTAGGTTACCTCCTTCCACATGGCTTGTAAGATCTCTTTATGGATTATTAAAGGTATAAGGACATACTATTTGATCTAAAATGAGTTTGGATTATCACAAAATTGTCATTATTGTTTAGGAGAATGATGACCTTCCTAAAGAGACTCCAGAATTTCATTCCAAAATTCTTTCCCAAGTAATGGTTGTACTTTGGAGGACATAAATATTCATATTCATAATTTTGAATATGAAGGTTTATGAAAAATATAAAATTCATAAGGTATTTTTGTCGAATGCACCTCCAAAGATTATGATTAAGTGGTTGGGAGAAAGTGGTATGGGAGCCCCATGTATGGCATTGCTAAGGTACCATAACTTAAGGATTTTCTCGCTCTTAAAGAATCTACATGTGTTACCATAGAAAAATACAATCCATGGTTTTACTGAAACACCCTTGTCATCATTTCCAATTGATACAGGGACTTTTGGTCAAGCAGAACATTTAGCTTTGTCGACCTTTTTGGGTGGAATTTCTCATCCTTCACATGTAGTTTTGGTCCTTTCTCAAATGCATCTCTAAGCCATTATAATCTTCATATGCCATGATTTCGATAGGTTATTTAACCTTCAACTCAAAAGGAGAGTCTATTCAATGTTTACATGTCCAAGGACTTGAAATATTTCATCCTGATCTGGTTGGGTAATAGGATGACCAAAACCTAGTCTAGTATACTCACTTTTCCAATATTTACCAAACCGTAAGATGTGCAATTATTTGTTAATGATCAAGTGTTACCCACCCTAGCACCCTACCAACCAAGATTCTCAAGCTCAAGTTCAATTAACTATCAACCCACAAATGAATCCAATGATATATGGGTCCATGTGTTTTGAAAAAGATAATAAATGTGTCACAACCCAAAAGTCTTAGTGGAACAAGTTGACAACATTTGGTATGCTAGATCCTAATAAGCCCATGACCCCAACTATTGGGAAGGAGGTGGTGTTCCTCTCCTAAAGAACCTCACTTTGATGTGGCAACATGACAGAACACTCCCCACCTGACTCTCTAAACTCCCATGAGTCCTCATACCCCAAGGAGACCTAAAGAAAAACCATTTTTTTTACCCTAAAAGATTATTATACACATCCCGTTAAGGCTCCATTGACCTCAAACATGTTCAACATATTAGATGGGTTGGGTAATAAGGTATATGTGGATGGACACCCTTACTCAATGAAGGTAAGTCCATGGAATTTCAAGGACTTCATCAACTTTTGTAAAACAATCTCGGTTCGTAATCTCAATATCATATTTCATAATCTTGAGCTATTGTGTTTGTAGTAAGTGATTTTTTTGGGTATTTGTTAAGAATTATTTAAGACATATTTGGCCAAATGTGGTTTTATTCACCTCTAATCATGATGAGGTTGAGTGTGGGGTCATGACCTTTATATTGCACATCTTTCTCCTTCTATAATCTATTGGGGATTTGAGCCATCTAAAAAATTGGTATGGCTTATGTTGGCTTTGGATGGATGCATGTTGGGCTTGGACAATTTTATGAATCTTGTGATGTCTAAGAGGGATTACACTTTTGGAGATGTAAGGAAGACAAACTTCTTAAAACTCGTTGTTTCATTTGTGGATATTTCAAGATGGACACTAGAGAAGACAAAGAAAACATGTTATTTGTAAGAATGCCCCATGCTGAGAAAACATTGGAACATTTTCAAGGAAATGATAGGGTGGTATGATCATAAAAAATTTAGAACAAATGAAATGTATGAGTTATGTCACCTAGTTCAAATTTTAGAAGGGACCAACAAAAAGCCTTAAAATATTTGATAAGGCCATGCCTTCTGAGTAGGATGCATTCCTTTTTATTGTAGAGGAGATCAATTTGTCCAAGTCCTAAGGGAGGTTATCTCTCAAAACATAAACCTATATAATTCTCTATTTCTTAGACAACAAAAAATATGCAAATGCATAATGCCCACATTATTATGAATGTGTCACATTTGAAGACTTAGACCCACTTGAACTGCATAACGTTGAGAGCCTAGGATCTTATACCTAGACCAAATGGCAAATATTATTGGATTTCTTGGTGGGAAGATGTCATTACTTAAGTTACCTCTTTCCTAAGGGGTTTTGGACAACAAATTTCCTTAATCTAGTGAGAGCATCACAAAGGGGTCAAGTAGGAGATGAACAGGTAAATGAATATCTCTAATAAAAACATTTAGAACTACCTAAAATTGGATGAAACCTCTTGTTTCTAAGAGGTCAATTTTGAATAAGGCTACAACACATATAAATTGGGAACTGTCTAATGAAAGAATTTTTTTAAGCTTCAACCTCCAAAAAAGGTATTACGAAGATCTTTGTGGTTGAAACTCCCAATGGGAGGCCAACCAAATAGGAGGATATTAAGGAGTTGTTTGTATCTCATTATTAATCATAATGGTATTCTAGTCTTAGGGCCTCACTAAGGAATATATGGTGACCATGCCAATTTATCTTGATATGATCCCACAAAAAAATTGATCTGGATTGGATCATTATATTATTTGTCATTTGTCTCGATGCTTTAAGAGTGGAAAGAATTGGAGGAATCAGCTTGCAAGGTCACTTTAATTGCAAGTCCCAGTTTGGAAAATTAGGGTTCAAAACCTTCCAGAGCCATTTTGAGGCACCAGACAACATTTTGGGGGGTCAAAACTTTCCCAATGTAGCTAGGACCTAGTGATGCTATTTTGCACATCGAGACCTTTCCGATGGTGCAAAAATCGCATCAATCAGAGATTGTATGCAAAAGTTATGTATCTGCAAGTTGACCTACCATGTTCACCGCCACGGTACGAGAGGATGCCACGTCAACCCCCGTTAGTCATGCATATGGGGATAGTCACATGAGGACTTTCAAGAAGATTCTAGAAGGTACAATACCTTATCACAATTGAGGGTTGAGGAAGTCAAAATCATGACCCTAGAAGGTTATCGAGTTATGTTAAATATCAATTTGCTAGGAGGAGAAGGGGTTTCATTCTATGTTATTGTATTTTGTTCCATATCAAAGAAGAACAAATGGGAGTGGGAAATTAGATAGCAAAACAGAGGGGGTTAATGTTCTGTAACATTCTAACATGCTACAGGTCTAAAATAACTCCATAGAGAGTGCCTTCACCTTTGTACTTTCACTAATTCCATACCAAAGAAAAGAGGGTAGAGAAGCCTCACCTTCTAGCTGGGTTTTCTCCCGTAAGGGTTTCCCAAAGCAAATCTTTGTATTATTTTATGGATGGTGTGTGATTGTATTTTGATATTCTCTATTTTCAACATTTTTATCTATTTCATGCATAAGTAGAAAATCAGTAACTAAATATTATGGAATCTAAAGGAATTTAACCTTCATAGTGTTGGCTTCAGTTATATTTATCAAATATGTTGTAATGAATTGTTCTAGTGGAATATCCATGGGAGTTTACAGATCAAAGGCCCAAACAAGGATGTATGAATAATTGTTGACCTTGGATGAGTTAACAACCTCCCTAATGGAGATGGTTGAGGATAATTCACCTAGATTGGACAACTTTTTGTGCAAATTTTATAAGGTGGCCTAAGTTTTTATCCTCCTAGAATTGTTCCAAGTGTACAAAGAAGCTATTAGAAAACAATCATAATAGGTCAATGTAAACAAAGGAATTATCCTATTTATGCCCAAGCCTAGGAAATTCGAGCTTGTCACTAGTTAAATAAAAGAGGGCAGAGCAGCCTCACCTTCTAGTTGGGTTTTCTCCCGTAAGGGTTTCCCAGAGAAAATCTGTGTTATTTTGTGGATGGTGTGTGATTGTATTTCACTATTATCTATTTTCAACATTTTTATCTATTGCATGCATAAGCAGAAAATCAGTAACTAAAGATTCTGGAATCTAAAGGAATTTAACCTTCATATTGTAGATTTCAGTTTTATTTATCAGCTATGTTGTAATGAATTGTTCTATGGAATATCCATGGAAGTTTACTGATAAAAAATTCTAAGGCCTAAATAAGGATGTGTGAATAATAGTTGACCTTGTATGAGTTAACAACCTCCCTAATGGAGATGGTTGGGGATAATTCACCTAGATTGGACAACTTTTTGTGCAACATTTATAATGCGACCTAAGTTTTTATCATCCTGGACTTGATCCAAGTGTACAAAGAAGCTATTAGAAAACAATCATAAGAGGTCAATGTAAACAAAGGAATTATCTTATTTATTCCCAAGCATAGGAAATCCGATCTTATCACTAGTTAAATACCAATCACTCCCCCCCCCAAAAAAAAAATTCATATAATATCATATGTTCAAAACAAATTGGATTCATTAGAGGGTGCTTTGTTTTTACAATTTTATCATTTTATGGGAGGGATTGTCAGATGTTTACACCTCAATGCTTTGTTCATCAAATATGACAAGCCCTAGGTTTAGGTCCCTTTTTTTGGGAGATGTGGAAACATGTTTCTTAGAGGCTTTAATTAGCTTATATATCAACAAATGTGAATCAAAAATTGGGATTTTTTTGTCTATATGGCATGGATGTTTGTTATCCCTAGTACTTTACTTAATGGAAACATAGGTATTGGTCTACATAATCTCTCATAGAATGAATCAAGTCCTAATCAAAGATATCCCCTTCCCTAATCAAGGAAATGGTCACCTAGTCAATCGACATTTTATTAGACAATTCCTTTTGCACCCTCTAGGAGGAAAAAGATTCAATGGAGAATACAATGGATTTCCTTCACATATTTTTTGCAACATTAAGATCCTAAATTTAGTGTGATAAACCCTAGTGTTTTAGATAAATCCCTCAAGACTCTCTTGACTTGTTGGTTGTTCAACACTAGTCGTAGATTCAACTAGGTCATTTTTTAAAATTCCTTGGTATCGTCAATAAAGGTTTGTTGAGTTAGTGAAAGCGGGGCATGGTTCTCACCCCCATTTGGGTCCAACTCTCTATAATGACATATACTTTCTTACTTCCACCAATGTTTGAAAAACATGGACAAAGACAAGTGCAAGTCTTAGGCAACTTTGGAAAAATACATACCCCCCTAAGTCGCACCCTCTCATAAAAAGGAATCATTCAAAACGCATGATACAATTCTATGACATTGTACATCTCACATCAAATAGCTATCACTCACTCGTGTTCAAAAAAATCATTTCAATAAAAAATAAATAAAAATAAATAAAACCTTGGTATTTTTCTACTTTCAAGGATCACCCAAGTATCTTTGGGAGATGTTCATCTAGTGAGTTGCAAAAGAAAATGAAATGGTTGACCAAGCCAATGGCCATAGTTTCTAGATTTCAAATAAGTGTTAAGATCCTAGCCACTACCCATATTTATTATTCTTCCTACTAGGTTCCTTCAACTTTTTTGTATCAACATAGAGAAATATCTCCACAACTTCCTTTGGGAAAATATGGAGGGTGGAAAAATGTTTCCGATGTGTCAATTAGAAACTCTTTGTACCTCTAGAAATTGGGGGATTGTAAGTATCCTCAAAACTCATATGCAAGCTTGAGACTTATATTCCAAATGCAACATTAGGTTGTTAAAAGGAAGTGATCCCTAGAAGGTCCTTCTATGAAATTTTATATGTCAAGGAGCTCTCTTTGGCAAGAAAATCATGGTGGGACCTAAATTTGCAAAATATCATTGTTATCCTAGTTATAGTCAAGGTAAAAGGTAATTTTGTTTTTCAAATCATTTGGGGTGCTAAGAAGTTTTTCAAAACAAACATCAACACAATCAAAAACATATTTGATGTTGAAACTCGAGACTAAGTCCCTTGTCCTAAGCTAAAAGATAATTTTAGACTTTCCAATCATGAGAGATTCATCCTTGAGTGCATCAAGGAGATAATGCCATCCATATTGACATGGTGGAAAGGTTGAA
>JASDQU010737961.1:41203-60747 GCA_032191745.1 Picea mariana
TTCTTTTGCTATCATTCCACTTACTGGATTCATTTCCATTAATGTAATTGAACTCATTACTTCTCTTATTGTATATGTTGGAAGATAATCTAAAAAATTGATATAACTTGAGTTGACTCCTATCTTTATGATTATTCAACAACAACATTTTAAAAATAAAATCTTTAATAAGAAGAAAAAAAACATTTTTACCATCCCAAGACTTCACCACTTTTTAATTAGGACCAAAAAAACTAGCACACATCAAAATGAATTGAGGAAAATAATAGGTCATTGAAACAATTCATTGTGCACGTCCACGCTCCCAAGATAATATAGTGTCAAGGGCATTTTTCAATCATTGATAAGATCACTGGTGAAATTAACTCACACTCTTTAGAGTGAGCTTGTGTTAAAAGATATCACCATCCCTATCTATCAAATGGTCAAAATCGAGATTTTGAGGAAACAGGTTATGCATGAGTCATGATTTTTTCTTGAAGGCATTGTTTCTTTCAACTTAGATATTCTGAGTTTTAAAAGTTTACAAAGTAACAATTTAAAAAATTAACTAAGAAAATAAATAATAGTGCCCATTTTGCTTGGAACTTTGAATTCTTGATTTGTATTGGTTTCTCGCTATCTCATATTGTAACCAAATGTTTTCTTAGGCTAATTGTTAGTTTTCATTTATGCAACGTGTTTTGAGATAAATAACTAATTTTTCTTTTTTAAATTTACATGATTTAATGTATTAAATTGGCCCATTATGAGCTAGCACATGTCACTTTCTAATTCAATAACTTGATTCTTGATTTGGTATATGGTTCATTAAATTTTCAACTACCACATTAAATTAATTAATTATGATGCAAACCCAAAAAGTGGTTTGCTAATGGATTTTTAACAATGACTTTAGACATAGGTAGTTTCCATCTTGATTCTTAGAGTTTATAAAAGCTATGTCCATTTTAAAAACCTCTTACTTTTTTAGTTTATAGAGGTTATGTACATTTTTAAAAAACTCTTACTTTTTTCTTAATGATTTTGATTAATTTATCTAACCTTTTTTCCAAACAATCAGATTTAGATTTAGTACCTATCACTTTTCGTTATAATTCATTTCTAATACCAATGTTCTCATCCTATTTGAAATATTAAGAAAATATGCATCCTTTAATTAATCTACAACAATATATAAACTCAATTTATTTATTTGTAATTTCATTTCTTTAAAATTCTTAATAACAACAAAATCTCAACATTTTTACAAAATATAAATAATTTTATTAAAATTTAATCAAATCTCTATTGAAATTAATACACATGTCATTTAAAAATTTAATAATATGTTAGAATATAAAATGAAATTTATAAATTATTGTTTCCAAAGTCAACTTTCAAATACTTATTCAAAACTTGTTATTAGTCCCTGTCAAAGGCCTAAGACTATAGCAATGAGTTGCCCTTTGACTCTGTATTAGTTTATTGTTGACTTTAAATTTGTGTGCTATATTCAATATGTAACATAGTAAATCAATATATGTATTTTTTTTAATAATAAAAAAATATATTTTTCTAAAATTTAATTGGTTGATATCTTTAATGTGTTATTACAGGCTTCACGTTCATTCAATGTATAAAATTAATTATACAATTAATAAATTTTCTGAATTTGCCAATTTGACAGTACATTGCACTCCTTTGGTCTCCTCACCTTCAATTGCAATTAGAGAACACACATGTTTTGGCATTGGCGTCTTAGCAGTGGTTTGTTAAACTCACGTTACAATGTCAGCTGAGACAGTTGCAACTTGAAGGAGAAATAAATTGCGTCAATTAATGATAAGACATCCACAACTACCTTGGTCCTGCATCATTGTACTCTACAATATCCTGCTCTATACAATGGAGAAACACAGACGAGTAATGCTAGGGTTACTACTACTATTTATGTTGTCATTAAACTCATCATGCCTGGGAAAAACGCAGAATGTGCAAAGAAGACTAGGCTACATTATTAGATTTCAAAGCAGGATCTTGGATGATCCCAATGGAGTTCTTGAATCATGGACTGGAGACAACTGCTGCCAATGGAGCGGTGTGTTATGCGACAGTCACAGTGGCCAAGTAGTAAATCTCATTCTCAATGCGGACCAAGGCAACAACACTGAATACATGAGTGGAACTATATCTAAATCCATCGCTAAGCTCTCTTCTCTCTAGACCTTTATTGTTTTAAGATGGAAAAATATCGGCGCATCAATCCCATCTTCCATTTCTAGCCTCTTGGCCTTCATCCATCTTCCTCCTTTCAAGTTAACTTATGGGAATTATTGGTAAAGATATTAGAAGTGACTTTTCTGTTATTTTTAAATATGGCTACATAAACCAGTGTAGCCCCTTCTCATTTTTAACAGATCAAGGATGTAGTCTCGGTGGCATTTCTGTTTTTATTCTAGCTATTTCCGCAAGCCCAGGTTTTGAATATTCTTGTCTCTGTTTTGTCACTCCAAAACTAATTTTCAAGAAATTTGGAATCTCTGTTGAGAATGAGTTTCTTTGAAATCGGATTGTAGAGTCTGTATGCTTTGCATGTCTCACTGTAGCCAACAAAAATGCATTTCTCACTTCTATCATCAAGTTTCTTCCTCAATTTGGAAGGTATGTGAGCAAAGGAAATGCATCCAAAGGTCCTAAGATGAGCAACATTTAGTTATGTCCCACTCCACGCTTCTTGAGGGACCTTCATCTTGACACTAGTGGTTGGGGATCTATTCAGAAGATAAACTGAACATGCTACAACTTCAACCCAAAATAAATTTGACATACATTTCTCTTTGAGAAGGCTTATGGCCATGTTCATTATAGTCTACTTTTTCCTCTCACCCACTCCATTTTTCTCTGGAGTATATATGTCTATGGTTTGCATGATTATGCCTTGTGATTTGCAGAATTTTGCAAATTCTCTTAAACAATATTCTCCTCCTCCATTTGATTTGAGAATCTTCACATATTTCCCACTATGTTTTTCAGCTTCAACTTTGAATTCTTTGAACTTTGCAAAGGTTTTAGACTTGTGTTAGATGAAATAGATCCATATTTTCCCACAGAAATCATCAATAAACGTTAGAAAATAAACACTTCCACCTATTGACTTTGTTCTCATTCGTCCACATAGGTCAATGTGAACCGGCTCTAAGTGTTGTTTGGCTTGAGTGGAGGACTGTGGAAAACTAGTTCTCTTATGTTTTCCAAGAATGCAAGACTCAATACATGGGGGATTTTTCTCTTTGAAGATAGGTAGATATTTGACCATGTAGTGCTTCTATAGAAGGCTTAGACTCTAAAAGGGTATATGTCCAAATCTTTCATGTCAAATCAAGGTTTCATTGGGGGTGGATGCACTTTGTGCATAATATTGAGTCAGATTTGTAGTCTTAAGGGTCAGGGGAAACATTCTATTCCTAGTCATGTGGATTTCATAAATCAATTTTCTTCTTGGAGGTTTGTCATATATCCTACATGATGCTCCTTCAAAAATTACCTTATAGCCATGTTCAACTAGTTGTCCTACACTTAAGAGATTATGTTTCAAATCTGGAACATGATAGACATCGTGAATGTCTTTCTTTATATCTTGTTTTTTGAGAATAGGTAAAGTTCCTTTGCCTTGAAATTTAACTAAAGAGTCATCTCCAAGTGTAATATCTAATGAAATAGAAGAATCAATGCAAGAAAATAATTCTCTGTTACCTGTCATGTGATTGTTGCATCCATTGTCCAACAACCAGAGATCTTGGTGTTGTTCTTATGTCTTGCTACAGGAGAGAAACATCCCATCGAAGGTGTCTCCTTCATGATTTGAGACATGTGCTTTGTCTGAGTGTTGATCTGCTTGCTTCTTCCTGCATTCAGATTCATAGTTGTAACATCCCCAACCACCAACAGGATGGGCAACGCTACTACGCAAAACATTCACATATATACATAGATATATAACATGCATTTTAATCAATTAAAACATGTAGTCACAATAATCATAGAATTACTGTTACCATTTAGATTCTAATGTAATATATAGTAAATCAGATACGCAATGAAATACATGATAACATTTAAGCATCACAAATCATGCATAAAATACATAATGAAGAACATAATTGATACTTATTTTTTAGGCTGGAGTAACTCCACCAACTATGTGCAAACCTTCCATGAACCTCCCAGCCTTAGACCATGCTACTCATCATGCTCAACATTGGGTCACCCCCGAGCTAGGACTAAGCTCCACCCAGGGCAAGGGAATCCTAGACTAGCCTGAGGATACAGGAAAACTGCACGGTGCAATCGAAAGGATTCTCTCCAGGATCCTTCTTACGCCCACTACTCACAGACTCTCATTCCCCACATGCATGTTCCACTCGAGAGTATACACCTTCGTTGTCACACAATCCATCGACTACTTCACCTCCCTCTCAGGGTCTCGACAACAGGCCGGATCAGGAATTCTCAGAGCTCTGTAGTTGGTGTTGGACTCTCTCTGGGAGAAAACCACTTCCCAACAAACTCTCTCACCTGGAGAGAGATGCTCACAGGCCTAACAACCTGTCTCTTCAACCACGGGCCTGACAACCTGCTTCTTCAACCACCTCAACTCAATTCCCACAAGGTAAGGATAACAGCAACAACAACTGGTCAACACCACTCAGGAAAACAGAGGGAAGAAACCCATGAACGGTTTAGGTACAGACTTGGCTCTGCAAGGGCAGATAAACTAGGTCACAAGATGCACAAGAGACATAGCTCAGTCCACGGGTTTTCCACTGGTTTTCAAGGTGCATGACAAGGAATCAATGCAGAGGCCGAACGCAGACGCAAACGGTTCAGATGGAGGATGTCTCGGCTTCTCAGGAAAACATCACGATTTTACAGTTTCAGTGTTGCATGAGGGTATGCAAAGATCAAACACCGACCCACATGATTCAGAAAATGGACGGAAGAATGGAGGATGAACCCCCAACATGAGATGACTTTTTAGCTTTAACTGCATGTGCCCAGGTCGACACTTGCCTTCCTGGAGTTGCATGCATTCCCTTTTGCATGCGTTGGAGCTGCATGTGTTGCCTCTCCTAGGACTTAGGATAAAAACATGTCTTTCACACAGCTTTGGAATAATAATAAATTATTATTCTCAAGGACTTAAGCCCCTAAGCTTAGCCCCTTTTTCCAAACTTTTATCCCCCTTTCCCTTACCCACTCTGTGGAAACTTAGTCCCCCATCACTCTTTCTTTGTGTTTAGTCTACACGCATCAATGTTTATATTTTATTAATGTTCTACATAATTACATATACAAAAATAGGCTCCTAGCCTTTAACACTTAGGATCTCTGGCCCAACAAACACATAATCCCACCAGCTTATCAATACTCGGATCGCCAACCTACAAAATGTGTTTCAATTCATAAATACAACAGGGGATCGTCCTTGGGGATATTACAATCCCCTCCCATTATTTTTGCATTGTCCTCAGTGCAACTCTTTACACAACATCAACAAGATTTCCAAAATCTTCAAAAAGATGTGGGTATTTTGCCCACATAGCATCCTCATGCTCCCATGTCACATCCTCAGGACTGTACCAGGTCCACTGGACCTTTACAAGCCCTATGGCTCAATTCTGGATCTATTTACTCTTCCTTTCCAATATGTGCACAGGATGCACTTGCAAGACGCCTTCTTGCTCCACCTTAATCACATTCCAATCAATTACATGATTAGCATCAGGTATATATTTCTTAGGCAGTGAAACATGAAACACATTATATACAGTCATGGATGCAGGAAATGCAAGAATATATGCAACTGGCCCAATCCTTTCTAGGATTTCAAATGGCTCACAAAATCTGGCTGCCAACTTCGAACAATTTCCTAGCTTTAGGGAACTTCTATTGGCTTTCTCTTTCAGGAAAACATGCTCTCCCACTTTAAACTCTTTGTGGGTTCGATTTTTATCAGCATAATTGTTTTCCTGTCTTGGGCATCTTTCAAATTCTGCTTAATCTTCAACATTTTCTCTTCCATTTCCTTGAGCAACTCTAGCCCAACCACTGCATTATCAACTGGATTATCCTAGCTTACTGGAGTATTTCACTTGCTGCAATAAAGTGCTTCAAATGGGCTCATCTTCAACGATGTTTGATACCCATTGTTGTAGGCAAATTCTACCAAGTGTAGGTAGTCTTCCCATTTAAATGGTTTGTCCATCACATACATCCTTAGTATGTCCTCTATTACTCGATTCACCCACTTTGTCTGCCCACCAGACTCAGGATGATAAGCACTGTTGAAATTCAGATTCATTCCGAACCCTTTGAATAACCCTTTCCATAATTTTGAGGTGAATTTCGGGTCTCGGTCAGACACAATTTTCTTGGGAATACCATGCAATCGTGTTATTTTCCTCATAAAAATATCAGCAACATTAGCTTCCTTGTGAGTAGTCGTCAATGGAATAAAATGGGCAACTTTCGTAAGCTTGTCCACCACCACCATGATTGAATCATGTTGCTTGCCTATCCTGGGAAATCCTATGATGAAATCCATTGTCACTACCTCCCACTTCCACTCAGGAATGGGTAAAGGCTATAGCAACCATGTTGGGTGTCTGTGCTCAGCTTTAACCTTCTGCCATTCCATACATTTGGCGATGTATTATGCAATTTCTTTATTCATACCTAGCCAAAAGTAATGGCCCTTGACTGTTGCCACAGTTTTCTGATATCCAGTGTGCCCTACATAAGGCACATTATGCATTTCATTCAAAATCATAAGTTTCAAGTACTGGACATTATGTACATAAATTATGTTCTTGTACAGAAGTGTTCCTTCGGCTTCCAATTTATAATTTTCCACTTTCTGTGGCATCTCACCTTACTGTATCTTTGCTACCAAATCCCTATACTACGAATCTGCATTTGTAGCCTCTGAAATTCTGCCTTTAATATCAATTTGGAACATGCTAATGGTTGTAGCATGTAATTAATGCACTCTCCTGTTGAGTGCATCAACCACTATGTTCTCCTTTCCTTTGATATGCTTGATATCAAAGTCGTACTCACAAATAAACTCCAACCACCTACTCTGCCTAGTATTCAAGGTTGGCTGATCAAACAAATACTTCAGACCGTTATGGTCTATTCTCAGTTCAAACCTCCTTCCCATGAGGTAATGCCTCCATTTCTTTAGAGCGTGTACTATGGCTGCCAACTCCAAATCATGATTTGCATAGTTCCTTTCATGCTCTTTCAACTTTCTGGATTCATAAAAAATTACGAATCCATTCTAACTGAGGGCTCCTCCCAGTCCTTCTTTGCATGCATCTGTGCAAATCACAAAATCCACATTTGGATTTGCAATCCTCAGGATTGGAGCACTAGTTAACAATTGCTTCAATTGCTGGAATCTTTTCTCACAATCCTCTGTCCATTGAAATTTCTTCTCCTTCCTTTGCAAGGAAGTGATAGGGTAAGCTATCCTTGAGAACCCTGCAATGAACCTTCTGTAATAACCAGCTAAACCCATAAAGGATCTGACTTCTGTTACATTCTTCGGCGCTGACCATTCTCTAATGACCTCAATCTTCTCAGGATCCACGGTTATCCCATCCTTTGAGAAGATGTGCCCCAAGTAATGGATCTTCTTTTGGTAAAATGAGCATTTTCTCAACTTGGCCTATAGCTAGTGATCTCTTAGCACTTGTAGCACCATCCTTAGATGTTGTTCATGCTCTTCTTCCATCTTGGAATACACCAGGATGTCATCCAAAAAGACAATGAAAAGCTTGTCGAGATACTCTATGAATACACCATTCATTAAACACATAAAAACAACGGGCGCATTCGACAACCCAAATGGCACCACTGTGAATTCATAGTTACCATACCTTGTTCTGAAGGTAGTCTTGCTAATGTCCTCATCCTTTATTCTTACCTGGTGATATCCTGACCTGAGATCGATTTTTGAAAATATCTTGGCATCCTTCAACTGATCAAAGATATCATCGATCATCAGCAAAGGATACTTGTTCTTTACAATCACCTTGTTCAACTGTCTGAAATCGATGCACAATCTCAATGTCCCATCCTTCTTCTTCACAAACAGGACCGGGGCACCCCAAGGTGACACACTTGGGCGTATATACCCTTTCTTCAGAAGATATTCAAGCTTCAATTGCAGTTCTTTTAGCTCTGGTGTACTCATTCTGTAAGCATCTTTTGATACTGGAGCTGCTCCAGGCATCAAGTTTACAAAAAAATCAATATCTCTCATCGGGGGTAATCCAGGTAGCTCTTGGAATACATCTTCAAACTCTTTTAGTACTACATGGTATTCAATCTTTGAGACCTCATCCTTAGATGCTTCCTCCACATGGGCTGCAAATAATTGACAGTCTTTCCTATAGCACTTCTTTAGCTGCATTGCTGAGATTTCTCTGATAGCAACAATTTGGGGAATTCCTTGGACTATTCTCCGATTCCCCTCCTCATCCAGGAAAGTGAATGCCTTGTTACGACAATCTAGGATGGCATGGTGTTTGTGCAACCAATACATCCCAATTAGACAGTCATAAGAACCTAAAGGCAGAATGTTCAATTCATCCCTTGTGTTCAGTCCATTCATGTACACTGGACAAGACTTAACCAACTTGACAACCTTTCTCTTGTCTCTTGTAGACAACTGCACTAACCAAGATTTCTCATGCTTGCTTCTTGGTAAATGTAAACTTTCCACCAACCTAGGGTCTACATAACTATGAATAGCTCCTGAGTCAATTAAAATAGAAATGGGTTGGTTGTTGATCATACCTTCCACTTCGATCATGTGTGATTGAAATTCAACTTTCTTTTTGTTCAGGGCTGCATAGATCCTTGGTATTCTACTGCCCATTTCCTCCACTGTTTCAGCTTGTTGAACATTATGGAAAACTCACACTTTGCCATTTTTGTGGGGATAGTCTCTGTACTTGTGGTTTCCCTGACAACCCCAACACTGAATGGGTGTCTGCCTTGGTATTTGTCCCCCTACATCAGTATTTCTCTGATCTCTAAATGATGGCTACCATTGAGGACTGTTTCTAAAAAAGGGAAGTTTGTTTCCCTTCTGCCTCTGCTCTTTCTTAAACTTCTTCTGGTCATCCCAAGCCTTCCGAAAAGTAGGATTTTCTCTTTGCTGCTCAAATAAGAATTTTTCTTTTCTTATCATTTCTTCCATAGTCTTAGGGTCATCATACTGAATATTGTCACTGATGGAAGGTGGAATTCCACTTAGATAGATTTGAATTTTTACAGTCTCATCTTTGATGAACGGAACATATTTCAACAACTCCAAGAACCTTCATTCGTATTCATCAATGGCCATGCTGCCTAGCTTGAGTTCAAAGAAATCTTTCATCTTTCTATCATAGTATGTTTTAGTCAAGTATTTATTTTCAAAATACTTCTTGAATTATTTCCAAGTGACATCTTTCTCTCTAATGTGTTGCACTTGCACAAGTTGATCCCACCACATGGATGTTTTTCCCTTCAGTTGATACATTGCAATTCTTTTTTCTGCATGAGAGGAATAATTCTGAAGCTAAAAATATTTCCTCATGCCAAGCAACCATGTTTCGACATCTTTCTCCTTCTTGTGTTCTCCATCAAACATAGGAGGCTTAATATTGTTCATTTCGCCCTTCAGCTCATCCACTCCAGATCTCTTATGTTTTCTGGTAGGATATGGGCTTGAACTACTGTGTGCCTCCTTATTAGACTGCTTCGGGAAGTGACGATGATGCATGCTAACGCTTATTGATCTTCTTTTCCTCTCAGAGATCTTGTGACCCCCTGTTTTGCTTGAATCGCTCTCCTTATCCAACTTCTTTTCTATTCTCTCCAAACTCTTCATCAACTTTAACTTGAATTCTCCTTGTTGATCCTTGGCTTTCATGAGATTTAGGTTATCCACTCAGTGAGTCTAGGAATCTTTCTGCAATCGATCAATGATTTTCATCATATGCCCTTCCTTATCTATCTCTTCTCCATGTCCATTGGAGTTCAATCCTTCAACTCCCAAATGGACATCCATTCCTTTTGCTTCATTATATGAACTGGAAGCAGTCCATGCTTCCTCCATTTCTTTGCACTTAGTGGAAACTCTATTTGGTTCTGGCACTCGTTAAACTTCTGCAAACACAACATGCAGACAACCGAAAATTTTCAGGCCATCATTCCTTAACAAATCCCACAGCATTCATAAACCAATTTGATTTAAGAAAAACTTTCAGATTTCATTATCTTTCTGAGCTCTTCTCTGCTCTGCAACTTTCGGGCACTAGCCCCTTTTCTCTTAGTCCCCAAACCATGCGATCACGATCCATGACCTAGTGCTAGATCACTAGGTGCTTACTTAGGCCTTTGACCTTCATCTTATTTCCAGAGTACAATGCAACAATCTCTAGGAGCTCCAGATTACTGAACCCGCGAAGTAGGGCAGATCTCAGTCCACATCTACTCAACATCCGACGGCTGACACTCACTATGGAACCTCAAGTGTCTAAGTTCCGGGACTTCGGGACTTCGGAGGATTTCACATCCGCACACCCCGAACCATTAATCTCTAAACACTCCCACGTCACCTTAGGTGACGTTATTACCTCACATCGTTTAACGTTTTTCTAATTGCGGGGGCGTGCAATGGTGGTTTGGAGTAACCTGCCTTTTGTCCCACAATTCTCTTGATGCTTACACATAACCCCTCGGTGAAACCATGGTTTGGATTGCGGGACTGCCTTGGAGAATTAACTTTCGTGCAACTTGGGTCCCTGCAATACCTCCTGGCTGTTGATCTTTGACATATCGTGATCAATGCCACTGTGGGTCTGCCGACCTTAAACTATGTTATTTAACCTCAGGGCCCACATAGTACAGCTGTCACCAGCTAAGGCAGTGGCACGTGACATGCCTAGGAATTTCTACGTCACCCCTAGCAACGTCCTCCTGCATCACCATATCTGCTCTTTTGTTTTGGGACTTCGGAAGTTTGTGCATCAACACATCCCACTTCTCTCGATCGTCGAACTCTGAAATTACAATCTGTCGTGAGATCTAACGGTAAGGATTCTCACCAGATCTATGGTGTAGATCCACTTCGAGACTTTGGAGCTTCGGGCTTTAGCCTTTCCCTTATTTTTCATCAATCTTCACTGAAGTCGCGAAGTCTGAAGAGCTTCTAGGTTAACCCTTCTTCACCTTCTCTAGTTCTGACGATCGCAAAGGATTTCCCTTCCTTCCGAATAGATCCTACGGCTCCAACACCCCAAGTGTTGAGCTCTCTCTCTCTGTGGCCAAATACCACGCCAGCTGTCATTTTATTCTACCGCTACTCCTCCTAAGCTTTGTAACATAGCCAAGTAACCCCTTGGCACTCAGAAACATTCTGAGGTTCGAAATTGGTTCCTCCAGACACAATTTACACTCGAAACCTTGGGTCTAAAGACCACTTATCTGGCCCGTCTAGGCTCAGAGTTGAAACCACGCTATGAACTCAAATTTTGTCTATTTCGACAACAATTCACTCTGAAATCTTTGTCTCGTTATCCACTAACATGGCCCATCCATGATCAATGTTGAAACCATGCTCTGATACCAATTTGTAATGTCCCCAGCCACCAACAGGACGGGAAATGCTACTACGCAGAACATTCACATATATAGATAGATATATAAGATGCATTTTAATAAATTAAAGTATGTAATCATAATAATCACAGAATTATTGTTTCCATTCAGATTCTAATGTAATAGACAGTAAATCAGATACACAACGAAATACATGATAACATTTAAGAATCACAAATCATGCATAAAATACATAATTAAGCACATAATTGATACTTATGTTTTAGGCTGGAGTAACTCCACCAACTACGTGCAGACCTTCCATGAACCTCCCAGCCTTAGACCACGTTGCTCATCATGCTCATCAGTGGGTCGCCCTCGATCTGGGACTAAGCTCCACCTAGGGAAATGGAATCCTAGACTAGGATGAGGCTACAGGAAAACTGCGCAGTGCAACTGGAAGGATTCTCTCCAGGAGCCTTCTTACACCCACTACTCACAGACTCTCATTCCCCACATGCATTTTCCACCCGGGAGTATACACCTTCACTGTCACACAGTCCATCGGCTGCGTCACCTCCCTCTCAGGGTCTCGGCAACAGGCCGAATAAGGAATTCTCAAAGCGAAAACCACTTCCCAACAAACTCTCTCACCTAGAGAGAGCTGCTCACAGGCCTGACAACCTGCCTCTTCAATCACAGGCCTGACAACCCACTTATTCAACCAGCTCAACTCAATTCCCACAAGGTAAGGATAACAACAACAAAAACTGGTCAACACCACTCAGGAAAATAGAGGGCAACAACCCACAAACGGTTCAGGTACAGACTCAGCTCTGCAAGGGCAGATAAACTGGGTTCACATGATGCACAAGAGACACGGCTCAGTCCACGGGTTTGCCACTAGTTTTCAGGGTGCATGACAAGGAATCAATGCAAAGGTTGAACGCATATGCAAACGGTTCAGATGGAGGATGTGTCGGCTTCTCAAGAAAACATCACGGGTTTTCGGTTTCAATGTTACGTGAGGGTATGTAGAGATTAGACGCTAACCCACATGGTTCAAGCAGTGGACGGAATAATGGAGGAAGAACCCCCAACACGAGATGACTCTTCATCTTTAACTGCATGCACCCAGGTTGACACTTGTCTTCCTGGAGCTTCATGTGTTCCCTTTTGCACACGTTGGAGCTGAATGCGTTGCCTCTCCCAAGACTTAGGATAAAAATATGTCTTTCACACAGCTTTGGAATAATAATAAATTATTATTCGCAAGGACTTAAGTCCCTAAGCTTAGCCCCTCTTTCCAACCTTTCAGTCCCCTTTCCCTTACCCACTATGTAGAAGATTAGTCCCCCATCACTCCTTCTTCGTGGTCAGTCTGCATGCAACGATGTTTATATTTTATTAATGTTCTGCGTAATTACATATACAAAAACAGGCTCCTGGCCTTTAACACTTAGGCTCTCCGGACCAACAAACACATAAGCCCACCAACTTATCAATACTCAGCTCACCAGCCTACAAAATATGTTTTCAATTAATAAATACGACAGGGGCTCGTCCTTGGGGATATTACAATAGTGTCCATAATTTTTGCAGTAATAACATTGTATGCTTGATTTTTCATTGGATATCCTCCCTCTACCTCTTTGAGGTGAGAAATTCTGATTTTGATTTCGATGGGTGTGACCTTCACCTGAGTGATGATTGCTTGGACTTTTCCCTCTTCCTATGGTATCTCTGCCTCTGCCTCTACCTCTCCCTCTGCCGAAAGAGAATTGAGTCTTGAAGGCATTGACTATTAACTCATCTTCTAGAAGTAGTTGGGTCTCATGTGTCAACAAAGAACCCATTAGTTCATCAGTTGAAAATTTTTCCAGATCCTTGGATTCAAGGATGGCTGTAACAACCATATCGAATTTCTTGGAAGACTTATGAGGACTTTCTCAACGATCCTTTGATCTGGGATGTCTTCACGAGTCAGCCTAATCTGGTTTACAATTCCCATGACTATGGTAATAAATTGATTGACATTTTCATACTCTGTCATTTTCAAAGTCTCAAAATGCGTCCTTAAGGTCTGCAGCTTGACTGTTTTGACCCTATCATTTCTCTAGTAAGTTGTTTGTAGGATGTCCCAGGCCTATTTTGAGGTAACAACACATGTGATTTTTGAGAAAATCAAGTCATCCACTAAGTTATGAATCCATAACTTGGATTTGTTCTCTCTTTTACTCTGTTATGCCTGTGCATTTTGTTGTTGATCGGTCATGGCAGCTATAACTGTTGGATCTGGTTCCACATAGCCATGATCCACTGGATCCCAGCACTCTTATGCTTGTAAGAAAGATCTCATTCTGAGAGACCAAAATTCATAGTTCTTCCCAAGAATTATTGGCTCTTGTGTTGGTCCTAAATTGTTAGATGTGGCCATTCTCGAAAAACTGGAACAAAAAAATCTGATAGAGATTTTCATGCTTTACCTATTTCCCACACGTAAAACCAGGTCCGCGAAGTTCTCTTCATGAATTTGGACGAAAAAGGCGGGCCGGACCAGCTCTTTACCTCTTAAAAAAAAAAACGGGCTCTATGACCCCCCCTTTTTTTTTCTCAGCCAAAAATCTCATATGACTAAGAGTTGAAAACCAGGTGCTCCGGGGCTTCAAGATCCGAGCGTTTTAATGCATCAAAACCTTGGTACCTCCGAATTTTCGAACAAGTGAAGTCCTGAAAAAAGAGCAAAGATCAACGGTCCTCATTGATCTGAGATTAACGACCCACAATTACTTCGGGACTCTGGTCTTTAGAGCTTTCCAACGCTTGAATTCACAGAACCCACGAAGTGCCGAAGTGGCAAACCTTCTAGAGAGGTACAAATCTAATGATTCTCAAACCTTCACAAAACAATGGCCAAGATTATTTTTGAAGCTCTGTCCTTTGGGAGTTCCTTTCTGTTAGCATGCGCAACCCTCTGGACTGACGAATCTCTGAAGCTCCAAATCTAGTGCCACGCGTCTTCTCTAAATCAACGGTCTTGATCGTCTTCGGGAGTCTAGGATTTAGGCCCTTTTAATGCACAATACCAACAATCCTCTAGAGTTTTGAATTAGAGAACTTGCATAGTGTGGGATCTTATGATCCACGTGTCCTTTTTTATGGACGACTGAGATTAGTTCCAGCCTCCAGGGGTCTTTCAACCTTGCACTTTGTTTCCTCCCAAACTCTGAACTAGCGGAGTTGCAATCTATCATCCACGTGTCCCTTATGGCTCAATGGCCAGGATTTAATTCATCTCTTCAGTGCTTCTGGATTTCGCGACTCAACACACCTTAGTTCTTCCAGAGTGTTGGTGCTTCGAAACTACTCCAATCTGCTGCCACGTGGCCTTTACACTGATGACCTTGATTTTCTTCGCTCTTCGGAGCTTCAGGAAACTTGCGACCCTTAGCACTTGTGTTTCACTTTCTCCGAAGTATGAGAAATATGAACACAGGGATCTACTGACAAGTGTCTCCTGGATCCAACAGTTCAGATTTACTTCGGATCTCCGGGACTTTGGGAACCTAGACACCTTCTAGACTAGAATCTCCCAGAATGATACACCTCTGGACTGTAGGATCTATTGACAAGCGTCCTTTGCTTTGATCGATGGACATCATTTGTTCCAGACTCCGGAACTTCGGGAGATTTCGAATCCTCTGCAACCTCTTCACAAAATGCACCGAATACGAGAAGTCTGAAGGACTTCGACAGTTAAACTCTGTGCACCTTTTCTTGATCTGGCGTCTATTGTTGCTCTTGCCCAAATCCAACAATTGAGATTTGTTTAGCTCCTCTGCTCGCTCTCCGTCCTATCTGGGCTTGATTTAATGGCCCAGATCTGTTACCATGACCGATCTAACAACTGTTGTAGTTTCTCCTATGCTACTTCTGCATCTTCCTCCCAAAGAAAGATTCCACAAATTCTTAAAGCTCCTTGTATTGAATCTCCTTCTGTAGGGCTACCTCCTCGCTGAGATGTCTCCAACACTCCTTTAGCAGACTGCAGACTTCTCTCCAGGATATGTAAAGAGTCTTACCTCTCTAGCTCTGATACCATGTTAAAACAAGAAGTTAAGCAAGATAACAAGAAATATAGTAGACAGAATTGGAATAAGAGTGTGTTGGGCGCTCCGATACCATGTTAAAACAAGAAGTTAAGCAAGAAAACAAGAAACATAGTAGACAGAATTGGAACAAGAGTGTGTTGGGCGCTCAAAATTGGAACAAGAGTGTGTTGGGCGCTTAATTGTATTAGTTGATAGTCTAAAGCTATAAAGGGGAAAGAAAAAAAAACAAAAAAAAACAAGGAATATAGGACAAATCCTAACGACTGGTACAGCTGGCCAAAATGGCAATGTACAATCATACTCAATTGAGGTTACAACTAGCACAGCACAATTATGTGGCTGATGAACGCCGAAAGGCATAATAAATCTACAAACCCTAGAATAAACCGTAATAATTTAATAACTCGATTCTTACAGAAATACTCATCAAAAACCTAATCATAAACATTTCAGATTTATAAACCTAATCTTAAATATTTCATATTTATGTATTTTTTTTTTAAACATTAATACTTCAATTCAGATTTATATATTCATATGTATTGGTGTTGATTGCAGGGTGCGGTCTAGCTTGTTTATGCTATTCCATTATCTGCCATGAACTTGGATTTATGGTTCCAGTGATTCAACAAGATGATTGTATTTTGCTTCTGAAAAGATGAAATGTGTGATTATTGGTAAATTGTAAGCAAAATTGAAAACACATTTTTATTAACTCATTGAAATAAGTACAAAATTCTAAAAAGTGTAAGAAGTTAATCGACTGAACCGTCCTGTTAAAACATACTAAAATCTGAGGAGCTAACTTAATCCTTTCAACCATGTTCCAAAACATGTTATCTACAGAATACCATACTTGATCGTTAAGGATATGGTATTAAGTAAAATTACTGTAAGGATATGTTGTATAATTACTGTAAGGATTTTACTGTAAGTAAAATTCGATAATGCCGCGGTTGCTACTCCGATCGATTTGCAAGCCATGGCTTCGTGTGAGGCTAGGGTAAGATATTTCGGGTCAAAGTCGGTACACTGAAGCATTCTGTTTAGTTGTTTTGTTGCTCCGGGTTCGTCCTTTAGTTGCAGGCAAATTTTAAACTGGAATGCAAGGAAATATATCAAGATTTAGGATAAAAATGCACCTTGAAACAATTTGGGAACATTGAACGTATATTTAATGGAAATTTTCTAGAAAGAAATTTACCTGTAGAAATATGCAAACTATACTCGGTTCAACCTACGAACAAAGAAGCAAACTTTAAAAGAAAGCGGATTAAAGGAATAAATTATCATTGGGTCCACAAAAGTTTCAAGAATATTCTTTAGTGCTTAATGGCTTATAGACAAAGAAATGTGAACAGACGAAAGAAAGCAACTTCAAAACAAGCGGATTAATACATGTTTTCAGGATAATATGAAACGCGGGGGCGGTAGAGAATGAGTGGACAACTGAATAGTGGGGGTCGTAGAGAATGGGTGGACAACTGAAACGCTGGCGAAAATGAAACGCGCAGACAAGTGAGGATGCTTTAATTTAGAGGCCACGGTTTAATCTTACTTAATTATTTAAACGTGGCAATTACATATCCTTACAGTAATTTTTTAATGTGATTAGGTAAATGTTAAAAAGTAAACATGTTAACGGATGCCTTCATAAATACAAGAAAGTTATGAACAATAAATCTGATCATTGATTTTGGAGGACGACTAAGAATATGCCAGCATCTTCAATACATAGCCATCAGATTAGGGTTTAAGGTTAAATAAGGTTAAAAGATCATTAATTGTGCCCATTATCAATAGGTGTACGCCTTTAGGCATAACTAACATTTCTTACTACGTTTATATATATTTGGGATACTCTCGTTTTGTGTTTTCTGTATTTATAGCAATCCAAAGTCGCAGATCGTTTACTGTCAGAAATCCTATTTGGTGGCGGGTTCGTTGGCTGTTTTCTTTCTGGAAGAAGAGAGGCATCGTCCTGCTACTGGAATGGTATGCCCAGATGCTGGCACAGTCCCAGACCACCGTGGTGGAGCTTCTCGGGGGACTTAGGACGATGGTGACCGCCAATCCTGTTATTCTCCAAGATCTGCTAGGCAAAGGGATCTTCAATGCCGATGACGATGTCTAGAGGCTGCTAAGGTCTCCAGCTACCACTTCTCCTGCGGGTCTCTTCACAATTTCAATGTAAAATCTGTGGGAGAGGTCACGAATCAACTTCTTCCGATTCTACATCATGCCGGTGAGAGGGGAAGGTGCTTGGATTTGCAGGATATTCTGCAACGCTTTACATTCGATACAATTTGAAAGGTTGCGTTTCGGGTAGATCCTGATCCGACTTCTCTGGATGTAGCCCTTCCTGTTTCAGACTTCACCCGAGCTTTCGATGTGGCCGCGGCGCCGATATCGTGGCCGTGGAAGATCAAGAAGAAGCTCAACGTCGGGTCAGAGAATCCCCTCTGGGAAGTCCTTCGGGTTGTGCAGGACTTTGCCACGGACATCATCCGCCGACGAAGACGAGAGATGACAGATGTATATGTTGGCGAAGACGAGAGATGACCATTGTATATGTTTTTGATATATAAGGTTTTTTAGTGTATTTATTTGACTTTTTAAATTATCAAGTAACAATATATAGGTGTATTTAGGTGTGTGGGAAGTTTATTAATGGAATGATATTCAATTAATAGGTTGATAATTTTTTTCAATAGAAAATTAGCTCAATTATATTAGTCATATAATTTGTTTACATCTTTCAGTACACTGCAAGGATCATTACAAGAGCTAAAAAGACCGTCCCCTCAAACAAGATACAATCTCCAAAAAGCATATCCAATGCAAATGGTCACGACAACCAAACCAGGCAAATACAAGCTACTAAGGGTTAGATACAAAACTCAAAAAAGACACTAACAAACATCTCCAAAGGAAATAAACCTCAAAAGGTAGAGAAGCTAATGTATTTTGAAGATCTCATTGGGGCCTTCAATCCCCTTAAACCAACGAACATAGGAAATATGGCCTTTCAGCTCCCCAAGAGCCTGTTTTTAAAGTACATCAGCTTCCGAGTTGAAGTTCCTGTAGATATGATGAAAGGTGATAGTTTGGAAACGCTTAATTAGATCTTTGATTATGGTTTTCTAGCCTTCAAGCGCACTCACTTGGAGACTGCTCTTATTGGACAGCCAGTCGATAATCACTTTGGAATCCCCCATTACGCAGAGACGATGCATAGACACAAGATAAACGATCACAAGAGAGGCCCAGGCACCTAATTTTTTTCTCTTGTGTTTGATCCATTGCCGCAATTAAATAACCATCTTATGACTGTGGAATATTGGGATTTTATAATTCCACCCGCCCCACATGCAGCACCATTGAGCTGAGCATCCCCATCAAACCAAGCAAAGGATTCAGAACTCTGTTGAGGTAATAAGAAATCTCTTAGGGGTCTATCCTTCAAATGAAGAGATTGCTTGTTTTGTAGAGCCCAAGATTTGTATAACACATTTCGAATCGATGGGCTGGAATCTTCACATAATGATTTGTTCCGCTCAATCCAGATGAACCAGCACAAATGTGCAAGAAGTTGAGTAGAAGCCGATTTATCATCAAAACAATTCTTGAAACACTCAGACACTGTGTTTCCCTTCCAAATATTTTTATGTTTTAGATTCTTGGTCACAAGATTCCACACCGAGACTGTAAAGGGAAAAAAAATAAACAAGTGCGAAATAGTTTCAGTACCAAATTTACAGAGATAACATCGACTGGGACCATCCCATCCTC
>JASDQU010737961.1:78250-110490 GCA_032191745.1 Picea mariana
GACGACGACCTTCCTGGCTGCGTGGTGGAAGAAATTACATGGATGGGTGACCTGCAAGCCACAGATGCCGAGAAGATGGTGAAAGTAGAGATGGTAACGGTTCAGAGGAAGCTTGCGGTTGGCATTGGCGAAGCTGTGGATCGGAATACTGCTCCTCCTAGTGTCCTGGGTGGCGGAACGCATGGTCCCCTCCTCAGCGATGAACACCTGGCCTTGGTGTTCGAGCTCCGTAGCCACATTGCGGACTTGGAACATAGGGCTCTCATCATGGGACAACGTATAGATTTGCTCCTCGACGCGCTCTCCGGGGGCCCAGCTCAGCGTAAGTGCCCCCTGTGCATGCAGACTTTTGCCATTTCGACGGGAACTAGTGGGAGCGACACGTCACCAGGTGCCTAGGCTACCCTGTTTTCTAGGTTTTTGTCTTTATGTGTAATTTCTATAGATTTATCTGGACCACTGGCATCTGTCCTGGTTTCCTACGGGCAGGACAGATGTCTCTTTTCTTAATGTATTATTGTATAATTGCTAGATGTTTCCCAATAATGCTGGTTTCCGGTTACCGGCAGCATTTTTTGGTGACTGTAGCCATGAAGCTGTTTACTTTGTCAAAGTTTTGAGATAATATAATATAGCAGGTACTGCACCTTATTATTAAAAATAAAAATGGTTAAGAACACATGTTTCCTCTTAAAAGGTCACAAGTTCAAATCCAAGGGAGGTAGGGTATATATACCTTCGTAGACTTTACCAATCAAATAGTTTGGCCGTAACCTTAAAAATAGATTATTAGCCGTAACCTTAAAAACAGATTATTATTATTCCAATTTTATCATTTTTTTTAGAAAAATGTGAAAAAAAATAAAATAAAACAAAAAAAAAATCTTTTTTAAAACAATATTGTTCAAAAAAAACATATTATTTTAATAAAATATATCTAAAAATATATTTAGAACAAATATTCTTTAATACTTAAATGGAAGAAAATGAACACGGAGAATGTCATTACAAACACTAACCTAAAAAAAGCTTACATGCATATTCATAATCATCTTTTATTCCATCATAATATAGCAATAAACATGAAATAAAAGATTTTACTAGCTTAGGATTTAACATTATCAACTATAAGTGCAAGATTCAACATGTGAACAACTCAGAAGTTATCTTTCATATATATTAAAATTATGATAAACAAAAACAAATTTTTTGACATTAAATCTCTGAAAAATCTTTTGATACAGAATCTAAAATAAAATTATCTTCGATATAAACACAAAGTTTTTTTTTATTAAATCTCTGAAAAATTAGAAATCTAAAAGCATAAACAATGGATGAATCCTTTGAAATAAAAACTTTGAATAATCAGAAATCTAAAAGCAAAAAGACCTAAATGGTTGTCACAAGCAAGTTCTCTATTAAGTTTGATTGTGAATAACTTATTCTTTAATTTCTTTTCCTTTTATATTCTTGTGTCCTAACATTGTGTCCTACCAATTTTTTTTTTATAATGGTTTCTAAAAATAGTAGAGAGTTTAACTTGAACTTTTTGGAAAGCAAATATCCTTTCCTTTTTTATGTTTAAAATAATTGTGATCTATTTATTTAGTTATATATTTATTTTTTTCTTTTGCAAGAATCAATATTTTATTGGGTTCATTCACAAAGGGGTTTTTAAAATATGAAAAATAGAGTCAATACATTGTAGGTATGGGGGCATGTAGGGTAAGTGGTGGTTTATAGAGATTGGGAGATATAAAAGGGGGTATTTGATAAAAATAAGGGATATTTAGTAAAAATATGGTTTTTTTATTGGAAAAATGTATTGGGAGGGGGGTTTAAAAAAAGGATTTGGAGAGGTATTTATCAATATCTAGTGAAATTAGGGGTATTCTTTAATATCCCACGAATGGACATGCTATGTCACATGTTCATTAAATGCAGACCTCATGACAAGGAGTGTGTTGTTAATGTGGAGGCAACCTGGGGCGCTTACATTTTTTATGGATCCTTGCTTCTCAACTTAGTTATTTGACTACATTTGCTTCCTTCTAGATATTTAAAATCTATCATCTTTCTTGGAACAATATCAAAATTAGTATAGAGGTAAGGACACAAACCTCGAATTTTGATACAAATTGATGATAATACTTAACAATTTGAAATCAATAGAAAACTTATCAAAGATCAACTTTTCTCTAATAGGGTGACATCTTCAAACTAATCAATATTGTTTTTTTATATAATTAAAGATTCATTGTATCCTTCAACACTAAAAAACCATGTGTCAATTTTCCATGGAGGAGGAAATCCTAATTCAAATGTTGAAGTAAACCCATTTGTGAATTCTTGAGCAATTTGTTTAAGTGCATTGCATTTCTTTTGAGCTTCCATAATCAGACTTATTTTCGGTTCATCTTGATTTATATTGTTTAGGAACTTAATTATTATGTATATGTCACTTGATCTTGGTCTCCTAAATGTTCCCAAGCTTTAATAATTTTGTTTTGTACCTTGCTCTCTAGAATCTCAGTTTCTTGAACCACATCAGAATGACCTCTCATATTTTTTGTTATTAATAAAATTTGATCCCAAATTAAACACTTTTCTCCATATTGTTTTTCAACATCTTCCAAGGACTTCATTAACTTTTCGATTTTTTTATTTCCTTCAAGTATGATCTTGTCCTTGTTAGCTATATTTTAATGAAATTCATCAATTATTAAATTCCTCTTTTCCAAATGTTCCTTTAACTATGTTATCTTTGTAGAATTCCATTGATTATTTGTTTATGTTGCTCCCAATTCTTTCTAAGCCACATAAAATTGAATTTTGAGGCTAACTACTTTCTTTACTGCAGATCCTTCTTTAATAATTTCAACTCCAAGAATAGTTGTGATTAAATTCAAGTTAGTCGATGAAGTTTCTTCTTTCTCCCCATTTTTTTTTGTTAATTATCTATCCTAATCTAATGTTTTTCTTTGTGATCTTTTCTACTTGATCACTTGATTTCTCTTTTTCTTTTCATACTTCAATTAAATCCTTAGCATGAACGTTTTTTTATGCTTGTATTTTCAATTTCCTTTTTAGGAATTGGATTTTCTTATTTCTTTCTTTGAATAAAGATTCCACTCCAATTTTATCATTGGGATATTGTCCAAGAGTAATTATCTTCTCTCCTAAATCATGGATATTTACAGGTCATACCCTATTTACAATCCTCTTTTGTTTAATCTGATTTTCCAATTTACTCATTAGTGTTGTCAATTTGTTGACATTAATTGTTGCTTCTATCAAATCTCTAGATACCATTTTCCTAGTTGTCTTGTTCTATTCAATCTTATCCCCTATATGAATCCTATTTAGATCGATATTCACGAGACTTAATTTCTCTTTTAGTCTTGTGGAATTTTGGCTACAAAATATCCATGCCAAGTGTCCCTTTCTCATAATATTATGCAATTAAGAGACTAGAGGTTGTTAATCCTTCCTAACTTATCTAAGAAAACATTTTCTCTTTAGAATATCTGGATAAATTCATACTTAAAACCATTTCAATAAACATGTCAATGCCTTTCTAAGATACAAAAACTACAAATATATGAGTGGATTCACTTGTGGCTAGAATCTAAGTGATTGAAATAATGGACCTTTCAAGAATTGGTCCACTTACATCTTTCCTTCTTCTTTTTTTTTTTTAAATTCTTCATTTGATTCATACCTTGAACCTTGAATCTAGCCTCATTATTTATGGTACTAGTTCTATCACATTTTACTCCATTGGGTCATCAACCTTTGTATTTTTTCTATGTGATTATCATTTCTTTGGAGTTTCAATAAGATAATCCATTTCGTTTGCTATCATTCCACTTGCTGAATTCATTTCTATTATTGTAATTGAACTCATTACTTATCTTATTGTACATCTTGATCATCCAAGTAATTGATATAACTTCAGTTGACTCCTATCTTTCTCTAGCTAATTCCTTTTTCACACTTTGCTTTATATTTTTCAAGACATTATGTGCCTCTATCCAATTGTTTTTGTTTACAAGTCTTTCTACCTTTGCATCTTCATAATGAATATATAAGGAAAAACTAATATAAAGCATCGAAGTTGGAAATGATATGATGTGGATCATAACACCATATTTTTCCTTCCATGAAATTAAAAGATTCATCATCTCGTCAACCATAGTTAATGCAACCATAGTTAATGCAGATTCAATTTTTACTATGAAAAAAAAAACTTATGCATGTAAAGAGAAAGTAACTTTCTTATTTATTAAGGAAAATGAATGAAATATAAGTTCAACCTTTATCCAATATATTCAAGAAAAAATCACAACATTTCAAAAAATAAAAGAAATTAAGATTTAATTTTTAAACCATAAACTTCAATAAATGTACACTCTTGATATAAGTACCAATCCCGTACCCTAGTTTCTAAGCTAAATTAAAAAAATTGTTTAGAAACAATATATTTGAATTCATCATTCACTATTGTATACATAACTAATCTACAAAGGTTTTGAAACCATTCTTCTGACATAAGATTTTAACAAGTGGAGTCCAATCCAAAACTAGAAGGTTACTCTATTGATCAACTTTATTCAATATTAAATGTTTAAAATGAGTTAATTGATAATAAATCATGATATATATCAAATAACATTGATATTGAAACATTTTAGTGATTGAAATTGAAAAATGTGTTCATGTATTTATCACACTATCAACTTTCCTAACCTCCTAACTCAACAAAAGTATGGTGATCTTGGAAAACTTCTCTTAATGCTTTTCGAGCACAGAAACAAAATTCTAAAGAATCACAAGTAATCACTTACCCTCTTAAGGTTCGATAGACCAATTAGGTCTTAATGGGCACTCATCATCATCATCAATTGATATCTGAAACATTTTAGGGATTGAAATTGAAAAATGTGTTCATGTATCTATCAAATGGTCAAAATCGAGATTCTGAGAAATAGATTCTGTGTGAGTTATAAGATTTCATCTTTAAGGCATTGTTTCTTTCAACTTAGATATTCTAAGTTTTAAAAGTTTACAAAATAACAATTAATTTTTTTTTACAAAATAACCATCTAAGAAATTAACGAAAGAAAAAAATAATAGTACCCATTTCGTTTGGAACTTTGAATTCTCAATTTGTCACATTGGTTTCCCACTAACTCATACTTTAAGCAAATGCTTTCTTGGGTTAATTGTTAGCTTTCATTCATCCAACCGTGTTTCGAGACAAATGACTACCTTTCTTTTCTTTAAACTTTACATGAATTAATGTATTAAATTAACCCATTGTGAACACATGTTACTTTCTAATTCAATAACTTGACTTCTAATTCAATAACTTGATTTGGTATATGGTTTTTTAAATTTTTGACTACCATATTAACTGTAAATTAATTATGGTGCAAACCATTTTTAATTATGGCGCAAACTAAAAAATGGTTTGGGAGGTTATTATATTAGTGTATTTTTAAGGGTGTAGATGGTTTGGGGAGGTTATTATATTAGTGTATTTTTAAGGGTATAGTTTAAACTTTTTAAGTTTTGGTTTTTTTTAGGGATATTTTTTGTTTATTTTTTTTTGGAATACAAGAAAAATTGTTGAATCTGCAGATTTGAGTACTTAATTTTGTATAATCCTATTGTCCTAGGAGTTTTTCAACACTTTGAATCCATTTCTATATTCCGAAATACAATTTAAACAACAACAAAAAATATGATTTTGTGCATATTTATTTAGACAAATTCGAATGAAAAGAAGCAAAACTTAGAACAATTAGACAACACCATTTTTAACAATAACTTTAAACTCTACAATTAATAGGTAATTGCCAAATAGATTCAAACCTTTATAAAGATTATGTGAGCTATTTATCCAAATTTATTCCAAACAATCACATATAATACTTATCACTTTTAATTATAAATCATTTCTAATAAAATTAAAACCAATACTCTTGTCCTATTTGAAATATTAAAACATTTTTCATCCTTTAGTTGATCTAAAACAACTGAACTCAATTTATTCCCTTTTAATCTCATTTTTTCAAAATTTCCACAAACAACAATTTTTCAATACTTTTTCAAAATATAAATAATTTCATTAAAAATTCAATCGAAAAAAAAAAATTCCACATTTTTTAAAATATAAACAATTTTATTAAAATTTTAATCGAAACTCTTGAAGTTCCAACACATTCAATTTAAAAATTTAATAATATGTTTAGATATGCTAGAATATAAAATATAATTACAAAACATCACCACAATTACAAAGTTCTCAAAGGAACAATCATATTCATAGATTAAAAGTCATACTTTCAACCACTTATTCAAAACTTGTTAATTTATTTATATAATATAATGGTGGTCACTTTCAAATAAATTTTCAAAATATGTTATTTTATTTATATTAGATAATGGTTGTCGCTTTCAATTAAATGTAACTTTGATAGCTAAAATTTCAATAATAATTGTACTTGCAAGTATTGATGCTAAACCTTTAATGGGCATCCAATGCCAAGTAATTCTTTTGTTTCCCTATATCTTTTCCATGGTTTTATTGTTTATGTATACGTGTGGAATTTCTCAATATTTTAATCCCTTTCCAAAACACCATTTAAATAAACTACAATTTAATTACATTAAAAAAATATTATATAATTAGATATTTTATATTAAAAAAAAATATTATATAATTAGATATTTTATATTAAAAAAATTAATATTTGAGAGCCATGCGTGTGTATTATCTATTTGAAGCAATAAAATTATTCCATTTTACTGGTCTATTTTTCAAGTGCGGATTCTATCATGTATGAGCCATGTGTTTGGGAGTTATAGAATGCGAGATGTGTAAATGTTGAAGACAGAGACATGATTTTACTTGTGTATGGTTTCCAGCCATTGTTGTGAGATGAAAGAACATCTTTATTCAAGCCAAGGAAGTCGACCAATGTTGTGTATTGTCTCTTTCCCATCGTAAGTTGAATCTTACCTTCTGTTGATTTTACTTCCTTGCATTCATACTATTTTGCCAAAAGTTGCAGTAATACTATATGGATTCTCGTAGACCCAATAGTCATTATGATTTGTCTTCAAATGCAAAATTCAAAAAATCTTCATGGTTCAAAAGGATTTTAGGTTCAAGTTCGTTTGATCCTTATATAATACTAGGCTTATAGCACATGAATATGAACCAAATGCAAACTAGACTATGCTCGAGATAGAACCTTCTAAAATCTATGACTTACCTATGTTCAAATTTCGTGCTACCACCTTAATAAGGTATTGTTCCATAAATGTGCCCTTGTCCTTAGGTCAAAATGTTTATCATATCCCTATATTCAACAGGTCGATATTGATTGGGGGCTAGAGAATGGATACAAATATGTTCATCTTGGATTAATCCAATTCGGTATAAATCCTTTAGTCTGCCCTGGTTTAAATACATCTGCCTTGTGTTGTGTCATAGATTCTACACATAATCAATTTTCTGATGCAATGATTGGAGGCTTACAATCTCCCCTCCACAATGGTCCCATGTGGTCCTCCGTCCTACCAAGATTTCAGGTCTCCCTCACTCATCCATTTATTTATACTCTTCTTCAAGCTTATATTCAATTTTTTGTTTTGACATGATTAATCCATTTGAGATCGCTCAGTTGCATACCACTACTTGTCTCTGATTTGTTTCCACTACTATGCCTGCCTTAAATCCTAACCTCATTAAACGCGCTACCTCTGAAAGAGTGGTGGTTGGCCCAGGAAATGTTACTCCATTAACACTTGGATTCTCTCAGCTTGCTCCCCCAGATGAATGGAAGGCTGATTATCAACCACTCCAACCAAAGTTCCACTCATCTGAAACCCAACAGTTGATAGTACAACAAAACCATACTGGCAACCAAGTCTTAAAAATTGGTAGATCCCAAAGCAGTAAGATAGAGAGAAGAAATTCTTTCTCATCAAATGTATCTTCATCTACTGCTTCACCTAGACATCCTCTTTATGTTCGTGTCTCTGGACATTCAGATTTGGATGATCATTTGTTATATCATCAAACCAGATCTACGAAGTGTAAATTTTGTAAAGCATGTATCCCTGCTCAGTATTCAAGGAAACCATATGAATCTTCTTCTGCTTCTTTCAAAACATTCTGTTCAAACAATGAACATAATGGACAACACTCTAATTGTCCTGAGTGCCTACAGATCTCAACTCCCCGTTAGATTAACATGATGAATTATCCATTGCCCAGAGCTAACAAAGATAAATATTCATCTCTTCCTCAGAGAAATCTAGGTCCAGGAAATTTCACTCCTACATTCAAGAATAACACTCTTGTTGTAGATCTAGACTTTGTACAATACAGGAAGATTGATGCTGAAAAGTCCTCTGAATTGATTCGTATGCAGAATTACTCAAACTATCAATCTGTGTGTTTAGCACAAAATCTTGATGATATCACTCAACATATTTTACAAACAAAAGCTCACTTTAATGGTATACATGCTGATTTAGAAACCATTGAGCATAACCAATATCTATTCAGAGAACAATTTGAAAAAATCATGGACAAACTGGAAACCATCCAGTCTGCAGTCCAAGAATTGAAAGAATCCTTTGACCAGGAGAAACTTAATTATCCTCCAATAAAGTTTTCAGAATTAGAAGAACAAACCTCATTTAGGTTGTTCGACCCTACTGTGAAAAAAAAACAACTCACTTTGAAGCAATTAGTTAAAGAACTAATTGACCCATTTCTAGCTAGAATTGTTGAAGTAAATGTACTAGCCTCTGATAAGCTTGGTCTAGTAAAGAACCAAATATCTTAGTTCAAAATATATGTTGAATCCCAACAACAAGTCTCCACCTCTCCTTGCTTATATATCAAAGCTATTGAAGAAGGAGAAGGATCTAACATGCCTAGGTCTTCCGATCAAGATTCAGGAGGAAATCCTTTCTAAACCGCTTGGGAAAAATGGTGCAATGTTAAATATGGATCAAACAAAAAGGTTCCTTTTGATCCTGCTAACTCTGAAGAACATTCTAGTTTTAGTAGAGAGAATATAGATCCAACACCTGTGACTAACATCAATTGTTAGTCACGAAATGAAATGATCATCATTTTTCAGAAATGACATGCTTGGGAGAAAACCCACAAATTTTTATATTGCAATCGTGTTGCTTGGAATGAATTATCCCTTAGGCTAACATGGGGGTTCACTAGTAATTTGGGACTCTGGTGGGATAGAATTCCTGAAGAGGATAAGCTTATAATTATGAATGATGAAAAACCCATTGATGAATTAACTAAAGCAGTCATTCATGAATTCTATGGCAATAAAAACATTGACACTACACATTATGTTGATATGTTTATGAGCCAAAAGTTATGCCACATCAGTCAACTCCCAAAGTTTCTCTGCACAAGGAAATATCTCCTCTATAGAATTCCAGACCCACACAATGTAGCATATCTCAGGAAATATCTTCCATCCATGCCTGGAAAGATACCAGATCTAGTTAGAGAAAGGCTTGAACAACTTGATGTTGATATGGAAGATATTTCTTTAGCGGGTCTACACGAACACATCACAACTACCCTTCAAAAGGAATGCCTGAGAAGTAAAACTAATAAGTCTATTAAAAAACAGCTTGGTTTTGATGCTGGTGTCTGTGATATCTTTGCAGAAACATACCATTTTGGTTGTAAGCAACCCCACGAAAAGAAAACATCATGCAAATCAGATTATGGATGTTTTAAGTGTAAAAAGAAATCCAAATCTTTCAAGAACATATTCCCCAAGAAATTTAGTAATCATAAACCATTTCCCCGAAAAAATTGTTTTAAGTGAAGGACAAAGCCTACCCAGTCCAAAAACACAAAGTGTTTTATATGTAAACAACCTGGCCACTAGGCTTTTTAGTGTCCTCTGCGACAAAAGTCTAAATTTCAAAACAAAATAATGGATCTATTTACTACAGGATATGATCCGACTGATTGGGATTTAGTTTCTTGTCGTTCAGAAGGTGAATACCTATCCCTTATAGAAATTGAGTCTGAAACTCCACTACAGCCCGATTCTCCTAGATACTCTTCTGACTCTTCCCATTCGTCACTCAATCTCAATTTCCTAGATCTCAATATGATGACTAATCTTGAACATCTTCCTTCACTTCTCCAGCGCAAGACTAGTGTCCAAAACCATCTTTCTCAATTGACCCTTGGTCAATTCCAAGTCACCAACCGTCTTTGTGCTCAACTTCAAACAATTGATTCGCAGATTACTTTTCTCTAGCAACAAAGCGTGGTGAATTTACAATATTACTCACCCCTGATTCTACATTCCCACCTAGCAAAACTCAGCCAAAACCACCCCGATCTTTTATCCATAATCTTGAGCCAAATTTCCTACATCAAAGAAAATCCTATGCAAATAAGCACCTTGTAAAAGTTATTGATGATGTAGAAGAAGAAGAACAAGAATCAGACTTGACCACTGAAGCCACTATAGACAAGATGATCAACACATCAAAAAGTTCTATCAAAGAAAAGGAATTACTGATCAAAAAAATTTGGAAAACTGCAAAGCTTGAAAAAGAAGAATTGAGCTTTCTCAAGAAACATAAGGATGCGTTGTTTGAAAAAGAATTGACAGAAACCTCAGATACCTTGTACTCTCAGAAATCTACCCAAGCTCAAGCTCCAGAACCAAGCTTATTTAATAATATTAATGGTTTCGAGGATAGATTGGTCATTACAGTTGACATAAAAGTATTTGGTTATAATATCTATTCACTAGACGCTCAACTAGATACAGGTGCAATGAATTCTTGTGCAAAGTATGGTGATATACCTTCCTATTTCTGGCAGCTATTGAATATAATATTTAGAGTTGTCAACAAGACTGAAATAAGGATCCAGTCCTTTTCTCCGGATTTTCCCATCATAATAAAAGGAGTCAAAGTTCCTGTAAATCTTTATTGCTTTGACACAGGAGCAGATGTCCTTCTAGGACAAGATTTTGTAAATAGATGCTTTCCATTTACTGTTGGAGAAAAATTTGTACAGTTCACAAATCTTAATAAATCCATTTCAGTCCCTAGTAAATCCTCCTTTGAGGTAAATATCGGATCAGTAAAACCTTTGCCTCAGGTATAAAGGTCTATAGAAAAGCTTTCCAAAATGCATAAGATAGTAAACAATGTTGATAACATTGGTCTTCAAGCCATAAAGGAAATCAAAGAAATGATTGAAAAAGACTGTACTTCTGACTATCCTAATGCATTTTGGACTAGGGAGCAGTATTTTGTTGATCTTCCCTATAAAGAAGACTATACTGCCAGGCCTCAAAAGGCTTCTGCTAACAACATGTCTCCAACAGAAATATAATATTGCCAAAAAGAAATTGTTGAATTATTGCAGAGAAAATAGATTGAGCCTAGCCGAAGCACTTGGGCTTGCCCTACATTTTATGTGAATAAGCATAGGAAGAAGAAAAGAGGAAAGCCTAGGATGGTAATTAACTACAGAGCTTTGAATGTTGCTTTATTACCAATAATATTTCCTCTTCCATCTAAAGATATGCTATTTTCCAAAATAGGCAAATGCAATGTATTCAGTAAGTTTGATCTCAAGAGTGGATTTTGGAAAATAGGAATAACTCCTCAAGATAGGTACAAGACTGCATTTGTTGTCCCTCATGGACAATTCCAATGGAAGGTAATGCCTTTTGGGTTGAAGAATTCTCCCTCTAAATTTCATAAAAGAATGGACGACATTTTCAGCAACTTATCCTTTGTTATTGTATATATCGATGACTTGCTAATTTGTTCTTTGGATATTAAATCCCACATAACACATCTGAGAATTGTTTATGATCATTTGTCCAAGCATGGTCTAGTTCTCAGTAAAACCAAGCTATGTTGGGCAAAAACAAAGATTGAGTATCTAGGATTAATTATATCTCAAGGCTGCATAGAATTACAGGATCATGTACTAAAAGCATTATCTGAATTTCCTAATGAAATTATGGATACAAATCAATTATAGAGATTTCTAGGTAGTCTCAACTACATCTGTCAGTTCTATGACAATCATGCTAAGGATGTAAGGATTCTACAGAAAAGACTAAAAATAACACTACCATGGAATTCCAGTATGACTAAGGCAGTCCAACTTATCAAGCAGAAGATCCAAGATCTTCCCAGTCTGCATCTACCTGATGTATCACTACCTTTGATCGTAGAAGCAGATGCTTCTAATGAAACTTGGGAAGCAGTTCTGTTACAAAAAAGTAGTCTGCAAAAGGAATATTTTTGCATGTATACCTCAACTTGTTTTACAGAACCAGAAAGCAAATATCCTTCCTCCCAGAAATAAATTCTTGCAATTAAAAACGGAATTAAGCAATTTCGGCTCTTTCTAAAACCTGTTCATTTCACAGTTAGAACTGATTTAAAGCATATGAAAAGCATACTTTCTAACCAGCGTCTCTTGGAACATGGAAATAAAAGAATTCTAAGATGGAGTCTCTGGCTTGATGGTTTTTGATTTTGATATTCAATATAAGCCAGGTAAAGATAACTGCATTGCTGATTTGCTACCAAGAGAAGCATCCCCTAATCAAATCAGAGAAATAAATATTATGGCATCAAGTTCATACATTGCACCAACAACCCCTCCTGGTTATCATTGGGTCCTAATATGTAATAACTGTACATTTTATTATTGTTTTGATTTCTTGGATCTGTGTATAAAATCCAACCCTGTTTGTAAAGATATTTTGGAAAGATGGGTACAAACCTACAACCATTGTATCCCAAATAATAGTTAGTTTGTTCAAATTTCTAATATGTTCAGTGGAACAATCGCTAGAGGACCCATGCAAGGCCAGAGATATATCTATGTTTATAGTTCGTTCCTAAACTATACAGACTACTGTGCCATATTCCAACATGTAAAATATATAGGCTCATGTTGGTTCCTTTTTGAATGCGATACTTTTACTTAGAACCAGGCATGGTGGTCTTGTTGGTTTCTCACCCTTCTATGGAAATATTGCCCTAGGGACATAACCTTCTTTGGAACTGTGAAAGACTCATTTAAAGTTTGGTTACGATCAGAAGTTGAAGAAGCTGCTCATTATAATGGACGATTTGTATTTAATCTATCCTTTCAAGGCAGTGATCTACTTGAAGATAAGACATAGCCTCCTGATCCTCCAAGATATACAATATCAAGTAAATTCTACGGTGATCTTTGTGTACTTGATAGAGATTTTATTCCTTCTATGCAAGGGTCCCCCTTCTACAAATGCTTCAATGGTCTTCCACCTTTCTCCGACCATTTTGGGTCACCTCCATCTAGTCACATCAACTATGACAATGATAATGATGACAACGAAGATTATTTTGATTCTATAAACATTCATAATATAATCAATATAATGGAATCATGATGGACCCATGCACTTAAATATATTTTGTAATAGTTAGATTCTTGTCTATCGAGCTGACAGTGGTGTCCCAACTGTTTTGTGGGTTCTAGTTGAACTCCACTTTGTGTTTGATTTGAGTTGTTTAGAATCTCGTGTCTTTCCGTAAAAGTTGGAATGGGTCCCCATATGACTGAGCCTCTAAGGGATGAGATAACAGCTGGCGTCCACCAGCTGCCCCATCCACTTGAAGGAATCTAATTTTAAGACCGACAGTTTCCCGTAAAATATGACCGGCAACCTTCTAGCATTAGTATAAATAAAGCCTTTGGCTCTTCATTCAGATCGTTGGGAATGACAGAAGCAAGAGTTTGGTTCTAGTTTGTAAGAATCTAGTTCTAGTGTGTAAGAGTCTAGTTCTAGTTTGTAAGTCTTGTATCTGAGTAGTGTGTATCCTCTTCACTCGCCTTCGAGATCTTGTGAAAGAAAATCATTAATCTCGATTGTAATCATTTTGGAATAATGTCTAGACTAATGATACCCTAGAATTTGGTATCAAAGCCATGTGTGTGTACTATCTATATGAAGCAATAAAATTATTCCATTTTACTGGTCTATTTTTCAAGTGTGGATTCTATCATGTATGAGCCATCTGTTTGGGAATTATAGAATGCGAGATGTGTAAATGGTGAAGACAGAGACGTGATTTTACTTGTGTATGGTTTCCAGCCATCACTGTGAGACGAAAGAACAACTTTATTCAATCCAAGGAAGGCAAGTAGTGTTGTGTATTCTCTCTTTCCCATCGTAAGTTGAATATTACCTTCTATTGATTTTACTTCCCTGCATTCATACTATTTCGCCAAAAGTTGCAGTAATACTATATGGATTCTCGTAGACCCAATAGTCATTATGATTTTTCATCAGATGCAAAATTTAAAAAATCTTCATGGTTCAAAAGGATTTTAGGTTCAATTTCGTCTGATTCTTTATATAATACTAGGCTTATAGCATAGGAATATGAACCAAATGCAAACTAGACTATGCCTGAGATAGAACCTTCTAAAATCTATGACTTACCTATGTTCAAATTTTGTGCTACCACCTTAATAAGGTATTGTTCCACAAATGTGCCCTTGACCTTAGGTCAAAATGTTTATCAAATCCCTATGATTCAACACATCGATATTGATTGGGGGCTAGAGAATGGATACAAATATGTTCATCTTGGATTAATCCAATTCGGTATAAATCCTTTAGTCCGCCCTGGTTTAAATACATCTGCCTTGTGTTGTGTCATAAGTTCTAGACATAATTAATTTTCTAATGCAATGATTGGAGGCTTCCAAGCTCCCCTCCACAATGGTCCCGTGTGGTCCTTCGTCCTACCAAGATTTCAGGTCTCCCTTACTGACCCATTTATTTATACTCTTCTTTAGGCTTATACTCAATTTTCTAGTTTTGACATGATTAATCCATATGAGATCGCTCAGTTGCATACCACTACTTTTCTCCGATTTGTTTCCACTACTATGATTGCCTTAAATCCTAACCTCATTAAACGTGCTACCTCCGAAAGCGTGGTGGTTAGCCCAGGAAATGTTACTCCATTAACACTTAGATTCTCTCAGCTTACTCCCCCAAATGAATGGAAGATTGATTATCAACCACTCCAACCAAATTTCCACTCATCTGAAACCCAACAGTTGATAGTACAACAAAACCATACTGGAAACCAAGTATTAAAAGTTGGTAGATCCCAAAGAAGTAAGATAGAGAGAATAAATTCTTTCTCATCAAATGTATATTCATCTACTGCTTCACCTAGACATCCTCTTTATGTTCCTATCTCTGGACATTTAGAATTGGATGATCATTTGTTATATCATCAAACCAGATCTACGAAGTGTAAATTTTGTAAATCATGTATCCCTGCTCAGTCTTCAAGGAAACCATCTGAATCTTCTTCTGCTTATTTTAGAACAATCCGTTCAAACAATGAACACAATGGACAACAATCCAACTATCCCGAGTGCCTACAGATCTCAATTGCCTGTCAGATTAACATGATGAATTATCCATTTCCCAAAGTTGACAAAGATAAATATTCATCTCTTCCTCAGAGAAATCTAGGTCCGGGAAATTTCACTCCTACATTCAAGAATAACACTCTTGCTGCAAATCTAGACTTTGTACAATACAATAAGATTGATGCTGAAAAGTCCTCTGAATTGATTTGTATGCAGAATTACGCAAACTATCAATTTGTGTGTTTAGCACAAAATCTTGATGATATCACTCAAGATATTTTGCAAACAAAATCTCACTTTAATGGTATACATGCTGATTTAGAAACTATTGAGCATAAAAAATCTCTATTCAAAGAACAATTTGAAAAAATCATAAACAAACTGGAAACCATCCAGTCTACAGTCCAAGAATTGAAAGAATCCTTTGACCAGGAGAAACTTAATTCTCCTCCAATAAAGTTTTCAGAATTAGAAGAACAAACCTCATTTAGGTTTTTTGGCCCTATTGTGAAAAAAAACAACTCGCTTTGAAGCAATTAGTTAAAGAACTAACTGACCAAGTTCTAGCTATAATTGTTGAAGTAAATACACTAGCCTCAGATAAGCTTGGGCTAGTAAAGAACCAAATATCTCAATTCAAAATATCTGTTGAATCCCAACAACAAGTCTCCACCTCTCCTTGCTTAGATATCAAAGTTCACATCCTAACTATAGAACACTGATATGATTTTAGAAAATGCACCAACAACAAAATGAATAAGGATGATTACCAACTACCATAGTAACCATATTTCAAGACTAGATCAACTACAATATTGATGACTTAACTTGTATTGTTTATGCATTTATGTCAATAAAGGGATTTTATAAAACCACATCCACAACATCTTTCGAGTCCTATATGATGAAGGCCAATCCTTGAGGTATTTTAGCTACATGATCATACTTTAAAATCACATATCTAGTTGTGCAAAACTACTTAAAATATTTTTTAAGGTCATTCTCAGTAGCGAGAGGTGCTAATCCATTAACAAATATCTTCTTTTTCCTACTTACCATTTGACCACCAACCTTGCAACTTACTGTTTGGACATCAATGCTTTGTTTTTCAAACACCGCCATGTTTACCAAATTGGATATACAAAAACAACAAATACAAATTCCTATCCATTATAATTCGTGTTAATCCCTACTTATAGGACATCTCCAAACATTTTAAAATAATCCTTAAGTTGCTTCTTTTTTGTCTCCATTGATTTACCACCAATGAAGAGAATTCCCTAGTATAAATACATATTATATCAAAATCTTGGTTACTATCAAGTATACATCATGTAAAGACAAATTATCACATGCCAAATCTATGCAATGAAAAGGTCAACGATTAATTCTGAAATCTAAATCATACAAACACCTTCATCTTCCACCATCTTCCAAAAATCTTTATACTTAGCCATTTCTTTGATGTGTGTGGGATTCTATAACTCAAGCAAATATTCTTTTCACTATCAACATGTCCCCGCATTATGCACAAAACCTTTCCCCGCAGTGCGCACTAGTCAAATTCCACACACAATACCCAATACTTAGTCTATTTTAACTCTTTAGTGTGAAGAACTCACATATTTTCTTCTTCCACACTCTTGCATCTCTACATCTCCACACTCCTTCACCTATGCACTTCCACACTCCCGCACCTCCACATTCCCAAAAATCCACACAAATGATTCTCTCGAGGCATGCACTTTACACGATAATCAAGAAGTCATTTATGGCATGATTATTGGTTCCTATTCACGAGGTAAAGGAGGTAACATAGAGACAATATAAAGTAAATATCTCGCTCTTCAATGAGGTTCACTTGTCATCAATTTATCAACTCTATGCAGGATTTGAAGAAATGGAGGAGGATATATTCTTGTTTAGGGTTAAGCAAGATATCACCATCCCACCAATGAAGGAGTACATCAAATAATGGCTCAATAAATTGTTGTAATGGATCATTAACCCCGAATAACTACTAAAAAACAATTATCTCAAAGAAGGTCTGAAGCTCAAATTATATAAAGGAAGACCCCAGTAACAAAAGAGAGAGAGAAATTTTCCATCATAGTAAGTCAAGCATCTATTCCATTTAGCATTCCTTTCCTTTTCCTCTCAGTTAGTAATCCTCTAGTCTTATCTATTTCATGATTTGGGAAAACCTAAGACCAATTTCTAACTATTTTCCCTTTCTTTCTTCTAGGTTTGAATTTTATTTTATCATCCATGGGAGCCCCATCCCAGTCCATTTGAAAAAACACATTTTACTTTCTTGAATATTATAAAAATTTTCAAGGACATTTGTACATTTTTTTGAAGTTCCTAGAGAACTATTCGAGATGCATGACTACTAATTTTTTTATTTCAGCAATATCCACCAATATCTAGGTGGAAATTGGTGGTCATGCACCTACTCCAACTGGCTCCTCTTGTTAGTTTTTTAGTTCAACGCGTTCTTCTATAATTCTTTGTAATTGTGGGTTCCACACTTTTGGGGTTGTTTGAAGCCTTGCACATATTCCAGGTGGATACTGGTGTCCTCTCACCTAATCCAACTGGCTTATTTTGTATGTTTTCATGTCATCACATCTTGTTGTACTTCCAGGGCCATTTTGGATCCCTAAACAATTTTTTCTTGGCTCACCACAATTAAACTATAGACAGAGTCAGATTTTGATGGAGGAATGTGTAGTTATCTGAAAGACCTTTCCAACGAGCTATCACACGCCTAAAATGGAGGTCGTATGCAAAAGTTATGACCCCGAGAAGTTGAGGTATCAACTTACCCACAGGGGCCCACATGACTTTTGGCATTTCACCTTCTAGGGTTAGGTTTTTGGATGTCTAGGGTTTTTGCAGTCATGAGTAATATCAAAAAGGCCTCTAGAGCCTCATTGTAATCATTTTTCTCAGATGGATGCACATAGCAGCCACATCTCTTCTCAAAAATATCTACCACCATTTGAGCAAGTGTTTCAGTTCTGCAGTTTTACAGTTTCATCCTATTTCATTTATTTAATAGAAGATATTGTTCGTTGGATATCTGTGTTGTTCTTTATATCTTTGTGTTCATTGTATTTAGTTTGTTAATCAGTTTCGTTCTGCTCCTAAATCTAGATCACACACATTCAAATATCAATCACTCGATGTCTGATAGCTTAGTGGGTTTAATATTATAATATATCAACCCCCAGGTACATCACTTTCATGCGCACCTTGAAATCTCAATATCATGGTGCCCGATAGCCCAGTGGGTTTAATATTATTATAATATTGAGGGGAAGGAAAAATAATTCTAGGATTTTGAAAATAGATAAAACAAAAATACACTAATTGAGATCTCCCTAGAATTACAGAGTTGACCTTTCTATAGTGTGAATTCTTATGACTGGTAAACTTCGCAAAACTATTTGTTTTCCCAGAAAAGGAAATTTTTTTAGCTTCTTTGCTCATGTTCCCAGGAGATAATTTCATGGTTTTTAATATAAGACTTGCTCCTCTTAATATTCAACTTGTTAAGACAATAAATGGTAAATTTGAAAAAAAAAGGAGTTACTAGCCTTCCTTCACCAAGTAATTTTCTCTAAAGAAACATATTAAAATATATAAACAAATATATTTATTTATTGAGTTTCTTTCTATAGAATAAAATCTCGTGGGGATAAAATTTCACATAGTAAAAATTATGTTTTTACTTGGACTTACTACCCACCTAAAATCATGCAAATCTTTACTAATATTTAGGAAAAATCCACCATTTCAAGTGTTTACCTTTGGACATGGTTTTACTGAGTAAATCAAGGTACAAATTATATTCTTACCACGTCTTAATAAGGCATAAATTAAGCAAAAGACACATAATTCTTGATTTCATTTTATCCCACGCATTTCTCATGTTAAATACCCTATCATCTCAACTAGATAGCATAGACTTATAACACCAAAAAGTATGGTCAATATTTCATTCCAGGACCCCCCCTTAATTAGCTTATCATGATGGTTGAAATTTAAGGGCTTTTACCCATGCTTCCACAGATTATTTAGAATTCAAATAGACCTTCCAATAAGGTTGTAAGCATTGATCTTTTACCAGAGATAGGTCACCTCCCAGAACTGATCTATAACTTCAATAATATAGGGAGCAACATTCATATATAGAAATTAAACATTCTTATCTTCAGATGCTCTAGGAATACTTTAATAGCTCAATATTCACTAATAACACATGATATCTATTCATACAAATGGGATGCATATACCCAACCAACACTCTGTTCTTACTCAAATTTTCAAATAATTACTTACTACAACCTTTTAAAAATAGGGATAGTTAGAAGGAAATCAACATGATGTATTTTCCAAGACTTATTTCATATTTTACAATCAACCAAGAACATGGAGCAACAATTTCACCATCTAAACAAAATATCAAACTCTTCATATAACTAAAAAAAAAATTCCATAGCATTACGAAACTTTTCATGGAATATAAAAATACTATTTATTTTTTCCGAGAATTTAAGATAGATTGGAAACTACTGATGGGTGAGTCTCTTTCCAACCAACAATAGGAGCAGCTATCATTTCTCTATCCCTGCAGCTAGCCACCCCCTACATAGAAGATGATTCCATGAGGGAAAATTCTCACTCAATAACAGAGGTATAAAGATGAAGTCTACTCTCCTTCATCAATAGAAATTAACAAGATATATCTCCAATTCCACCAAGAAAGGGGGGTTTCTCTTGAATTAGGGAGTCACAATAGTTAGCTTGCGCAACTAAATACCCAAAGTTTGTAGCCCTGTTTGTCAGCTTTCTTTAGAGATTCTTACTTGCTATTTCTCACTCAGAATCCAGAGAACTTGAATTCCCTCTTCTTCTTTTTTATGAATGAGAAGTGTTTTAATGATCATTATCTTCTCAATTTTGTGTGGTTCTCATACGACCCTCTAACCTCTCTAATTTTGTGGGTCAATTTTCCACAAATTATAGTTCATTTCAGAAGTCTCTAGATGGGTACTTTTCTGCCCATACTTCCGAGGCAAGTCACTTCTGATACATCCCCCCATTCTTTCCCATAATTATGGGAAGCTGGTAGTTCAACTACCAACTTCTTTCATTAATTAAAATTCTAGGAAGATGGGAAATATGGGTTTTCTTTAAAATTAAATTGGAAAGGAAATTTCCTCACCATTTCCCTCTCATGGAATCATTTCCTGTGTACGTGCTCCACCCATTAGCAATTTCTTTTCATTATCATCAAAATGCATTTTATCATTTTAAATGTTCATCGTGGTCCAACACATTAAATATACTAGCCATAACTCATGATGACATTTAGACATATGTTTACATACTGGGAAAACGGAGTGTTACAACCTAACCATGATGTTTATTTTTTTAACTCTCTATTTCACAATGAGGAAGTTTGGTTTGGTTTAGTGGTGAAAGAATAATAAGGCGTTATCTTCCTATTAGTAGGTGATTATGATAATGTTTGTTGTCAGTTATTAAAATATAACAACACATTCTAAGACACAACCTATGCAAAGACTTAATTTAAATAGTGTTTATCACATGATCAAATGATGTTATTTTTTATTTTGTGCAAGCTTATATATTTCCAAGGCTTGAAATATTTATATAAACATATCATTCTTTCTTATCATTCAACCCATAAAATTGGTCTTGTCTTCCTTCTGTGTTTTCTTTGTACTGTTCTTACAAGTGTTTACGTAGGGTACCAAATATGCTAATTTTATTAACCAATAGTAATTAAAAATTGATTTTACATCATGATATTTTCAATGATGCATTTCATGTATTCTACCAATCATATAGTCAACCTTGGGCCTTGGATAATGCATGCAAATTTGCCTAATATTTTTTTTTTTTCTAAATGCTTGGTTGATTATTGCAGAGAAAAGATATTTTCTAAATGCTTGGTTGAATATTGCATGAGAGAAAAGATATATGAGATTGTGCCTTTTGTGATAAGGATACGTATGGTAATTTAAATTCAGAAGAATATACACCACAAAATAAAATTGGATAGAAAGGGAGTGATGAAAGTAGTAAATATTGTTTTTTTCATCGATTTTTTTTAAGAGAGGTGACATTTTTACTTGAAATAGACCAAATGGAGAAGTTAGAAATTATGTTTTCTATAGTATATTTAACATTATAATCCTATGTTATAATGGGTGAGAAACCTCTGAGAATAAGGTTTCGTAGTAAAAAATGTAATAATAGCATTTTCAAATGTACTATATTCATTATAGTTATATTATGTTGTCTTGTTGTGCATTATGTCATGTTTTTTTGTTGGGTCATTTATAAATCCCCTTTTAGGAATATGGAGTGTTTTATTAGGAAGAAAATTTTAGATGGTAGTGAATCTAAATTTTAGATGGCAGTGAATCTAAATATTTTGTCTTATTCATTGTGCTAGCAGAGGGGTAGACCCAGGGTTCAACGCTTCAACAACGCACCAACAAAACTCTAACTACCGGCCCTTTCAGCAACACCTACGAAGCCGATGAATTCTCACCCGAGGTAGAGGCAGGGGTGGTTGCAGGACTCAAATGTCTACAACCTAGCTGGGACATAGATATGTGATTGCAATACCTTAACAGAGCATTTAACAGTTATCATTCCTTAGTATCTAGCCTTTGTTTACAACGCAAATAAACTCTAATTATAGAGCAACACAGTATTCAACAAGATCCAACACATTCAATCACTAAGCACATCAAAATAGACCATATCCGATACTCATTCACATCACCAAGCACTAAGCTATCGTATCCGATACAACTAAACATACATTACTGTACTAAGCATAAATCATATGAGCAATAAAACAACCATAATGCACAAAGCAACCATAACACAAGATATGCGTGGTTCAACCCCAACCTGGGGCTACATCCACCAACTCTTCTTCTCTTTATTTCCTTCTATCAATCATCTACATGCACAGAGCCACAAGATCCTACTCTACATAGGACAGGAGATCTGTGCGCACTCCGCCAGATCCTCCTTCCTCGAGATAGGTTACAACACAATGCCCTCTTACAATCTACAGAAGCTTCTTACATACACTTGCACTTAGCTCTGCCAGTGTCCAACACAGCATGCACAAAGAATTTATAACTATCACTTGCACTTAGCACAACATCACACATATGCACATATTGTCTCCTCTTACATTGCCTAGACATCTATTTATACATTACAAAATGGCCTAGACATGGGTAAACCCATGGGTCGACATCCCCATACCCGTTACATAAGCCCAAAACTGAAAAATCCCTAAAAGGGGGCCGAGATCCCGCAATCTCTGCTTTGACTTGCTCTTCGCCTTCGACAGCCTATCGAAGTCCCAAAAAAGGGTCAAAAGTGACCAAGGATCTTCAAAACTTGGTCAAGGACAAACAAACCCCCAAAACTCATCTGTGACTTGTCCAAAGTCACTTTGATCTTGGTAGCTCCACCTCAAAAGCCTCGAGCCTGGCTCGACCTGCTTCGACCTGCTTCTTTGCCAAGGCTTCCTGCTCGAAGAATTCCTAAATAACTGCCTCGTTCATGGGTTCTTCCAAGCATTGTTCAACTGCAGTGACTACTTGTTCTGGCTCTGCTCTCAGCCTTCAATTTCCTCAAACAATTGGAAAGCTTCTTCCTGGACTAGTTGGAGCCTCTGAGTCAACTCCATGACTTTTCTCTGTATGGTATGGACCTGCTGCTGAGAAGTGCGCTATTCCTGGGACCTTTTCATCCTCTCAACTGCTGACAGGAGTTTCAACTGCACCTGTACTATCGTTGCTTGCTACTTTGCCTCCTGGAGCTGTGACTCCAATGTCTTCAGTTCAGGGTCCTCAGTAAGTCACTCATAAGTCTACGCACTTCTACTGCTAAGTTGTTTACATTCCAAAGCTAATGCTCTGATCCTCTCAACTTCTCTCCGCACAATGGCTTCTCTTTGGTCTCACACGTCCTGTGGAGTACTTGGTACTGTTTGTAGCTCTAGATCTGTTATTCTCTATTGAAGCTATTGGATGGCTTCAACAAGCTTTGCTACTTTTTGCTCCACTGGGTCTTCCTCCTTTTTCTATAATCCCATCATAGAGCGAAGTTCTTTGTTGACTTCTTCTTTTACTCCAACCTCCTCCGCGAGCAGTTGTTCCTTCTCTTTCTGGATCTGCGCTCTCTCCTCTTCGAACTTTGTTTGTAGGTCATCATTTTCTTGTTGTGCAACTCGGTGTTGCTCTATCACTTCCTCTTGAGCTTGCTTAAGGGCCACTGTGGCCTTTTCTTTTTCTTCATGTGCGCGACGAAGGTGAGCTTCGATCGCATCAACTATTCTACAGAGTTGGGTAGGCTCATCTCCCAACTCTGGTTCTTTTGATGGTGGGGGCGCAGTGGACCGCAGTTGGAGTGGAGGGTTTGTCATACCCCTCTCAGCTCTACTTCAAGCCTTTCATACATGGTCTCTTGCTTGGCTTCATTTCTTTGCAAAATATCTTCTGAGGCATCTAATATAGGTGTGATGATGAAGTCGAAGTCATCGAGCGTGAGCATAGTCTACAGCTTGGTCTTCCTAGCTTTTGAATTCTTTCGCGATGTGGGTTTCATGGGAGAAACCTTTCTTTTGTTAGATGGATCTACGTCATCAGGGGGATTATGTGGTGGTGTTACTTTGCCTTGCTTCTGCTTGTCTTCTTCTCCATTGTTCTCTTATTTTTCTACTTCATCATCACCTCCTCCTCTAGGTGATTCTGAAATAGTCTCTTCTGATGCATTGTTCAGCTTCTATACCTCTTCTGTATTCTTCCTTCTGCTAGTTCCAGGTGTATCATACCCTTCGCGAGTGACCACCGAGCTTCCGATTAGTTCAAGGTCGGATAGTTCTGCGGGGTCAACCAGGATAAGGACCTTTGCAGGACATTCCTTAGTTATTTCTGCTAGGTCTTCCTCTGTGAGTTTGTAGTAACTCTGTAGTACTTCTTTGTGTTCGTCTCCACACATAGTGATATAGATAAAATGTCTGTCTGCATGGAAATTCACAAATGGCATGAACCTGTGCAGGGTGTTCAGCGTTATACGAGGGACAACCTCAATATTCCTCTTTAACTGTAGGTATTATGTGTGTAACACCGCATTTGACTACCATTATTTTCCCATATCACTCGAATACCAGAGCATGGTGAACTTCACAGCTAAGGGTTCATATGGCTCTATTTCAGGGAAGGTCACACCTTCTGGCATCTCCCAAGCTATGAACGCAATGAGGATCAACATCCAACTAAAGTGGAACTCATAGCCCTGATAGTGAACTTCGCAGCAGTATTGTTCTAATTGGTTCACTAAGTAGCTTGCCCAATTCATTTGTATCCCCTCCACGCATTTTCCTGCGAGTTCAACAACAAACCACATGACCTACGTGGGTTTGTTATTTCTTACTAGCTTACCAGTAATCAACTGGAAAGCAAGGCGCACTGCACCATTCTGGAAGGAGGCTACCTTGTAGCCTCTCTTCCCCTTCTCCACATCATCGTATATATATTTAATATTCTATGCCAGGGTGCAGTCTGCGACCTTTCTTGGGTAAAAGTCTTGCAGATCTAGTCCCTGCATGCTCAATCTGGTGATCCGATGGATCAGTGCCGGATCGACGGTGATGCATCTATCTAGCCACAAATAATCGCCATGGAATCTCGACATCAGGAGCTTAACGCACATGTTAACCTCCTAGTGCCTTCCAAAATGGGGTATCTTCATTATGTTCAGGATGGTGGACTGCGCAAGGTCCATGGTCCATGGTTGGGGGATTATCCTCGACTTCTTCCCCTTCGTTCTAGTCAAATACCTATGAGGTGTGAGCATGCTAAAGTTCTTGTGGTCTCCCAAGTTGAATTCATTGATCTTCAACGTCAGAATCTTATCATGTTGAGGCTTGCCTATACGTATCCCCTTTGGTAGGTACGTAGTAATCAGGGTGTAGTCGAAGTCCCTGGGGACACTGTCACGATTCATCGCGTGGGCCAGAGGTGGGATGTAGTCAGGCAGGATGGATGGGATTAAATTCACATTTTACAAGTCATCTCGATGCTTGGTTCTTTTCTCGGCCACAGCTCCAGATGGTCCGGATTTGGGAGCAGTCGACATGGAGGCTTGCACTCCTCTCGTCGATGAAGCTTGAATTCTGACAGACATCACCTTCTCAACCATAAGTTCAATTAGAACTTCTTCAACAAACTTTTCTACGGTGATGAGTTTGTCCAACATGCACGCTCGAGATCGGAAAAATTAGGTTGATTAACAAATGCTCAATGCAATGGAACAGGTGGCGAAGTCTCAGTAAACGAAATGCAGCAATAATGAGTTCTCTTGGATACAATTTGCAAAATTGTTCTCGACACAACAGTCAACAGAATAAGTTGACAGCGATGTAACAGATCCCTCCAACGGACAATAAGCCTTCATCGATGCAGTTATGTCCGTTACGACGTATTCCCAATGGTCCGATGGCGAGATTTCTGATCATAACTTTTGTTTTAACCATTAGGGAACGACAATCTAACGGTCATAATGCCTCTAACGGTTATATTTCTCCACCGTGGTGAAGTGCCAATCTATGTTTCTCTGATATTCCGGCGAGGTTCAAATTCTTTAGACCTTCCTTCTGCGAAGTCTTCTTTAGAACTTCCTGTAACTTCTCTAACTTTGCTTTCTTCTTGCTGAGCTTTCTAGTCTTATTCTATGTGATCTGCATCTTGGTATTCCTCTTTCCATTCTGATTCTTATCCCCTCTTGGCATAGTAACTTCGCGATGTTGGTGGTATTTCCTAAGGTTCAAGGGAAATACTTCTTCTCTGTCTGGGGTAGGTTCTCTACTCTCCTGTATAGACAGGTGTTTCAAGTCTTCTTTTGTTCTTTCAACTTCGACATCCAGATTTCTGGTCCTCAGTTTCTTCGAATGGTTTTCTTGTTCTTTCAGTAAGTGTGGTATTCTCTTAGCCATGAAGTTTCTTAGGTATTTCTTTTTTTGTTCTAGAGCTTCCTCTTTTTTTCTTCGGGTCTGATCTTTCTAAATCCAGGTTTTTCCTAGTAACATAGCAAATGGGGCGTTGTTCTAAATAAATTTAACAACCTCAAATTCTTCCTCTATCGAAGTTCCATGAGCATTCATAGATGTTTGGGTAAGTCTTCCACATAGGGTTGTCAGCTTTCCTCTAAATAATCCTACTCCTCCCAATGAAGGAATCATAGCAGGCTTTCCCAAAATTTCCCAAGTTCTTTCTGTCATGATATTCACTTGTGTTTCCTCATCCAGAACACAGTCTATGTCGAAGTCTCTTATTCTTGTTTCTATGCACTCTTTTTCTTTGAAGATATCTGATAAGTTGATATCTTTGTGGTCATTCAGGGTTTCTTTCATTTGTAGTAATACAGTCTCTGATTATTTCTGGGGTTCTTCCATGGTCTCAGTTTCTTGGTCTTCCTCAGGGTTTTCTTGTCTCATATTCATTCTTTCAACCTTAGCAATCATTCTAGGGAAATCTAGAACTTCATGGTCCATAGCTTTACAACAAATACAACTAGGTTTTCTACCAGGGCATGCCTTAGCAAGATGTCCCAGTCTTATGCAATTGTAACAAAGAGTTAATCCTCTCTTTCGCTTAAATGATCCCCAACCTTTCTTGTACTGCGCACTAGGATCATGGTGGCTAACCTGCAGAAAATTATTCCTAGGATCCTACATCCATTTGTTAGTCAAAAAATCCTTTCTATGCATAGGAATAACATATATTTCACAATTTCTATCATATCTACTCATATCAAATCTTCTTTCTTCTAATTGTGCCCTATTTTTCAGACTAGGACAAAATTTATCAAACATACCTAGATCCATACTTTCGAAACAAAAATTTCCACTTATCTTACCTTTAGCAGAGAACAAAGCTTTCAGATATTATCTCTTCAATAAAAAAATTTCACTGTTCTTACCTTTATCAGAGCACAAAGCTTTCATATCTTACCTATTTTCTTCAGATATGCCTCCTTTATTAGTACAGAGCTTTGCAAGTCAAGTAGAGTACTGTGTACTAGGGAAATATATCTACGCACATAGCTTCCTCTTTTCCTCAGTTCCCAACAATCATAGTTTCAGGTCCCGACAACATAACCATTTTATGGCACAGGGGAAGACCCAGGGTTCAACGCTTCAACAATGCACCAACAAAACCCTAACTAACGACCCTTTCGGAAACACCTGTGAAGTAGATGAAGTCTCATCCGAGGTAGAGGCAAGGGTAGTTGCAGGACTCAGATGTCTACAACTTAGCTGGGACACAGATCTATGATTACAATACCTTAACAAAGCATTTAGTAGTTATCATTCCTTAGTATTTAGCCTTTTTTTACAACACATATGAACCCTGATTACAAAGTAGCGCAGTATTCAACAAGATCCAACACATTCAAGCACTAAGCACATCAAAATAGACCAGATCTGGTACTCATTCACATCACCAAGCACTAATATATCGTATCAGATACAAATAAACATACATTATTGTATTAATCATAAATCATATGAGCAATAAAACAACCATAATGCACAAAGCAACCATAACACAGGATATACGTGGTTCACCCCCAACCTGGGGCTATGTCCACCAACTCTTCTTCTCTTTATTGCCTTTTGTCAATCATATACATGCACAGAGCCACATGATCTTACTTCACATAGGACAAGAGATCTGCGCGCACTCCGCCAGATCCTCCTTCCTCGAGCTAGGTTACAACACAAATCCCTCTTACAATCTACACAAGCTTCTTACATATAGTTGCACTTAGCTCTTCCAGTGTCCAACATAGCATGCACAAAGCATTTATAACTATCACTTGCACTTAGCACAACATCACACATATGCACATATTGTATCCTCTTACATTTCTTAGTCATCTATTTATACATTACAAAAGGGCCAAGACATGGGTAAACCAATGGGACGACATCCCCATACCCATTACATAAGCCTAAAACCAAAAAATTCCTAAAAGGGGGCCGAGATCCCATGATCTCCACTTCGACTTGTGCTCTGCCTTCAACAACCTATTGAAGTCCCAAAAAGGGGTCAAAAGTGACCAAGGATCTTCAAAACTTGGTGAAGGGCCAATAGGCCCCCAACACTCACCTGTGACTCGTCTCAAGTCACTCTCATCTGGGTAGCTCTGCCTCAAAAGCCTCGATCCTGGCTCGAGCTGCTTCGATCTGCTTCTTCGCCAGGGCCTCCTTCTCAACGAATTCCTGAATAACTGCCTTGTTCACAGGTTCTTCCAAGATTTGTTCGACTGCAGTGACTACCTGTTCCAGCTTTGCTCCTTGACCTTCAATTTCCTCAAATAGTTGGAAAGATTCGTCCTGGATTGGTTGGAGCCTCTGAGTCACTTCCATGACTTTTCTCTGTATGATGTAGACCTACTGCTGAGAAGTGCGTTGTTCCTGGGACCTTTTCATCCTCTCAACTGCTGACAAGAGTTTCAACTGCGCCTTTACTGTCGTTGCTTATTGCTTTGCCTCCTGAAGCTGTGACTCCAATGTCTTCAATTCAGGGTCCTCAGTAAATCGCTCATAAGTCTGTGTACTTCTACTGCTAAGTTGTTTACATTCCAAAGTTAATGCTCTGATCCTCTCAATTGCGCTCTGGGCAATGGCTTCTCTTTGGTCTCACCTGTCCTGCAGAGTACTTGGTACTGTTTGTAGCTATAGATCTGCTATTCTATGTTGAAGCTGTTGGATGGCTTCAACAGGCTTTGATACTTGGTGCTCCACTGGGTCTTCCTCCTTTTTCTCTAAGCCCGTCACAGAGAAAAGTGCTCTACTGACTGCTTCTTTTACTCCAACCTGCTCCACCAGCACTTGTTCCTTCTCTTTTTGGGTCTGCACTCTCTCCTCTTCGAACTTTGTTTGTAGGTCATCCTTTTCCTGTTGCTCAACTCAACATTTCTCTATCACTTCCTCTTGTGCTTGTTTAAGGGCCACTGTGTCCTATTCGGTTTCTTCATGTGCATGACGAAGGTGAGCTTCGGTTGCATCAGCGATTCCGCAAAGTTGGGTAGGCTAATCTCCCAACTCTGGTTCTTTTGATGGTGGGGGTGTAGTGGACACTGCGCGGCTGGAGTGGAGGGCTTGTCATAGCCCTCTCAGCTCTGCTTCAATCCTTTCGCACATGGTCTCTTGCTTGGATTCATTTCTCTACAAAAGATATTCCAAGGCGTTTGATACAAGTGCGTTGATGAAGTCGAAGTCATCGAGCGTGAGCATAGTTTGCAGCTTGGTCTTACTATGTTTTGACTTCTTCCGCAATGTGGGTTTCGTGGGAGAAACATTTCTTTTGTTAGATGACTCTGCGTCATCAATGGGATTCTGTGGCGGTGTTACTTCACCTTTCTTCTGCTTGTCTCCTTCTCCATTGTTCTCTTCTTTGTCTACTTCGTCGTCACCTCCTCTGCTAGGTGATTCTAAAGCAGTCTCTTATGATGCGTTGTTCAGCTTCTGTACCTCTTATGTCTTCTTCCTTCTGCTAGTTCCAGGTGTATCGTACCCTTCACAAGTGACCACCGGGCTTCCGATTAGTTCAGGGTCAGACAGTTCTACGGGGTAAACTGGGATAAGGAGCTCTGCTGGCCATTCCTTAGTTATTTATTCTAGGTCCTCCTTTGTGATTTTGTAGTAACTCTATAGTACTTCTTTGTGTTCATCTCCACGCACAGTGATATAGATAAAATGTCTGTCTGCGTGGAACTTCACAAATGGCCTGAACCTGTGCAGGGTGTTCGGTGTTATACGAGGGACAACCTCAATAGCCCTCTTTAACTGCAGGTAGTAGGTGTGGAACACCACGTTTGACTGCCATTGTTTTCCCATATTGCTCGAATACTAGAGCATGGTGAACTTCGAGGCTAAGGGTTTAGATGGCTCTATTTCAGGGAAGTTCGCACCTTCCGGCATCTCCCAAGCTATAAACGCGATGAGGATTAGCAACCAACTAAAGTGGAACTCATAGCCCTGATCCTGAGCTTCGTGGCAGTCTTGTTCTAACCGGATCACTAAGTAGCTTGCCCAGTTCATTTGTAGCCCCTCCACGCATTTTCCTGCAAGGTCAACAACAAACCCCGTGACCTGCGTGGGTCTGTTCTTTCTTACTAGCTTACTAGTAATCAACTGGCATGCGAGGAGCACTGTGCCATTCTAGATGGAGGCTACCTTGTAGCCTCACTTCCCCTTCTCCACATCGACGTAGATATCTTTAATCTTCTGTGCCAAGGTGCAGTATGCAGCCTTTCCTGGGTAAAAGTCTTGTAGGTCTTGTCCTTGCATTCTCAATCCGATGATCCGATGGATCAACGCCATATCGACGTTGATGCATCTGTTTGGCCAAAAATAACCTCCATGGAAGCATGCCAGTAGGATCTTAATGCACACGTTAACCTCCTGGTGCCTTCCAAAATGGGTATCGTCATTAAGTTCAGGATGGTGGACTGCGCAAGGTCCATAGTCCATGGTTGGGGGATTATCCTCTACTTCTTCCCCTTCATTCTAGCCAAATACCTGTGAGGTGCAAGCATGCTAAAGTTCTTGCGGTCTCCCAAGTTGAAGTCGCTGATCTTCAATGTCAGAATCTTATCTTGCTGAGGCTTGCCTATGCATATCCCCTTTGGGAGGTATGCAGTAATTAGGGTGTAGTCAAAGTCCCTGGGGACACTGTCATGATTCATCGTTCAGGCCAGAGGCGAGATGTAGTCAGAAAGGATGGATGGGATTAACTTCTCATTTTCCAAGTCATCTCGATGCTTGGTTCTTTTCTCAACCACAGCTCGGGATGGTCCAGATCCGCGAGCAATCGACGGGGAGGCTTTCACTCCTCTCATCGAGGAATCTTGAATTCTGACAGACATCACCTTCTCAGCCATAAGTTCAATTAGAACTTCTTTGACAAACTTTTCTACGGCGCTAAGTTCGTCTGACATGCATGCTCGAGATTGGAAAACTCAATTTGATTAACAAACGCTCAATGCAATGGAACAGGTGGCAAAGTCTCAGTAAACACAGCTCGGCAATAATGAGTTCTCTTGGATAAACAATCGATGAAATAAGTAGACAGTGATGTAACAGATCCCTCCAACGGACAAGAAGCCTTCATCAATGTAGTTTTGTCCATTATGGTGTGGTCCCAACGATCTGATGACGAGCTTTCTGATCATAATTGTTGTTTTAACCATTCAAAAACAACAATATAACGGTCATAATGCCTCTAACGGTTATATTTCTCTACCGTGGCGAAGTACCAATCTGAGTTGCTTTGATATTCCGATGAAGTTCAAATTCTGGAGACCTTCCTTCTGCGAAGTCTTCTCTGGAACTTCCTGTAACTTCTCTAACTTTGCTTTCTTCTTGCTGAGCTTTCTATCCTTCTTCCCTGTGATCTGTGTCTCGGTATTCCTCTTTCCATTCTAATTCTTATCTCCTCTTGGCATAGTAACATCGCAATGTTGGTGGTCTTTCCTAAGTTTCAAGGGAAATACTTCTTCTTTGTCTAGGGTAGGTGCTCTACTCTCCTGTACAGACAGGTGTTTCAAGTCTTCTTGTTTTCTTTCAACTTCGACATCTAGATTTATGGTCCTCAGT